>JXWZ01001869.1:0-27602 GCA_000956215.1 Anopheles farauti No. 4 | reverse complement strand
TAACGGAACAAAAGTTTGATAAATTGGCACCCTTCACACAATCCATCAGAAAATGACGTGATATCATCACGCTGACATGTGTAGTTTGAGATTATATGAAAATCGTGTAAAATAAATACAATACTTCTTTGTGTTTTTGGGACTTCAGTTTCAGTGGGATTTACCGAGCTTTTACAGCACGCCCAACAACGGAAAAAGATTTTGTTTTCGCTTAATTTTGGCCGACTACTCTGTTCATTATCGCATGCAAAAATGTGCACGAAACACTAAAATCGTTCCGATCTGCATAACCATGCCAGGAATGTCCTTTTCCACCGAGTTATTTCTTACTGAAAAAAAACTAACAAAAAAAAACAACACACACCCAGACGGCTGACTACGGTTCCGCGCATTTCAAGACACGAAAATGGAATCATATCGATCGCTCGATCAATGTTCATGTGCCCTTCCTGCAAACGTACCCCGACGAAGGACGACCCCCAAGTAAACGGGGGAAAAAACGCAAACCCAACCGTAAGTGTCGTAAATAAAGCCCCGAAAAAAAAACGGGCCCTCGACAGACAGAAAACCCCGAAATACGGGCCGCTGATGCTATCACACTTCCTTCCCGGCGGCGCTCGGGCCGGGCGGCAGGACGAACCTAGCGCTTCCAAGGCGTTCCGTGGCCACCGGAAGACACGATTCGCCGTCTCACACCGCCACTGCCGGCACTGGTCAGTCCCTGCAACCGGCGACCGATCACCGGAGCAAAACGAGAAGAACAAAACGAACCCGAAATTAAACGAACCAACGGACAGACGGCGGATAAAATGTGGCGCAAAGTTCGGGAGTTGGTGCGCGACCCCAAACACCAGCGGCCAGCGGCCCGGGGACGGTAGTGGAAGCGGGCCGTGAATGCAAAATTTATTGCCGATAAAGGGAACATGATTAGACAACAATGAGCGTAATTGAAGTTGAACATGAGCATTGGCTCCGGTTGCAAATAACGGACGGCGAATATGGACGACGACCGAAACGGATGCAGACGAAAACGGTACGGCTGACACGGGCATCCGCAGCAAAGCGAGCACACAAAAAGGGTTGCTCGCTCGAGGAAAACAAAATGCACACTTTTTTGTTTTATCGTTTCTTTTTTTTTGTTGCAAACCAACACGATGCAACCGCAATTTCAGCGTCCAAAGCATCTAAGCAGATGGAGTAGGATTGATTGTACGGCCGTTGCTAGAAGGTATGTCGTTGGGTGAGAAGTGTGTACATGGTGCCTCAATGCCTCAAGTCTCAAACTGTTGGCAAGTCTTCCAACAATCATGTTATATTTGTTTTGAATACTTTTTTTCATATATCTTAAGAAAAAGTCTTCCTTTCTGACAAACATTTTCACTACAACTAAACTATTTTTGGATAAGAAATCACTATGTACATTCTTGAACATGATAAAAACGTAAGAAAAGTCCGATAGAGTGCTCCAGCACATTCAGCTTTACCGGCTGAAAATGATTTTTGTAGATTCTTTACATTTTTACAAAATATGAACCTCATAACTACTAACAACAGACGATTTCACAAACGTAAACAAAGTTTTTTATCGTTTTTTTTTATAAAAATATCAGCAAGATTAGCATAAAAATAAATTAGCATAAAAATATCAGTATAGATGAGCATATCGGGCTTATCAGACAAAACTAAACTGATTTTGTAAGCTTCTATCACCTTCTTCTAGTTTTATCACCAGCTTCTTCAAGTTTTATCACCAGCTGCCAGAACCTCTGTTTCTTCCTGATAGCCAGAAAGGTGTCACAGTGCTGCTTTGTTTGAGTATAATTGCTAGTCTAAAATATTGAGTTATTCTCTGTTACAGGATCAATGTAGCCAAATTCAGCCAATCTACAGCCAAATGATATCACCGTGCTACAAACTTAAAATTCTTCTACATGCCTGGAGGTTAACTTTTTCAAAAATGCACTAACATCGTATGATACTGTAGATTTATTTATAAAAAATATTGTATTAACGTCAACGCAATCTTCCGCTTTTAATAGTCCATCAATAATTCCTCAAAAATGTTCCGCTAAGTAATGTACCTTGAGACGTTGTAAGACATTTCTAGCATCCACAATTGTTCGCAGCTCTAATTCTTCCTCACTTAATTTGCGATTCCCTGTTGTACTAAAAATCTTAGCCTTTGTTCTCATAAATTCTACGCAACATTTTCTCATGTTCATTCATTCCTTTCAACTATCTCATAAAATATGTTTATTTAAAACGTTTAGTTTATAAGTTTACAAGTTTATGAGACGTTATTGTTGTGCTCATAATTCATAGAAATCGGTCTAATTATCCGGTTGATATTGAATTATCAAGCAAACAGTTTTTACAATAAACGGAGTGCTTTTGTTTGTTTGTGGTGGTAATGTTTGACTCTTAAGTATAGAAAATTGCTAAGATGTTACTGTTTGTTTAAACATATTGAAGTAAACAATGCGTAGTTGCTGCAAAACTACATTCCGAAAACTGTCAAGGTAGTAATTATGCATATTAACTGAATTCGCAGTAGTTCTCACAAGCTTCTCTTGAGACGGGAGGGTTTTTCGTCTAAAGCCGTTCTACTTTACACAATAGTTAGAACATTCCAGCACGCTTCATTACAAGCTCTCAAGAATGGACTTCCCAATGAACGTTGTTAATTATCCCAAAACCGCTATCGGAAGCTGCAGCAAGAAGGCTTCCGCCGAAGAAAACAACCCACCGAAACCCGTTTCCGGGCGCCATCATACGACCGATTGCGCTCGCAAAGTGCATACGGAAACCGCTCCAATGGCGGCGTCAAATCGCAAAGCTAGCCTCCCCTTCCACCCCCTTCCAACCGGTTCCACCGACCGACCACTTCCTGTGGACAATTAAAAAAATCCGGCAATCTTACCTCCTCCACCCACGAGCGGAATGTACGTAAATAATGACTCCCAGCACAATCGGACCAGGCTCGGTGGTACAATATGGGTAGCAACAAGGTGGGTGTAAGAAATCCTCCAAACTCGTCTTAAATGGCTGTCTGCCCGGTGACTGCTCGCTAGCTGGCTAGTACCACCGTGAAGTGCAGGCGTGTAGCAAGAGCGTCCTCGTAGATTGCCCATTGTTCCAAGCACGGCGGAAACGGAACAGGAACAAACAACGCTGCAGGGACAAAGCCGACATGTGCTCGAGAGAGCGCCCATCAACACACACACACAAAGACGACAGAAATCGTACAAGTATAAGGATAAAAACAATAGCTGCGAGCCGTGGCGGGACCAACAAGCACAAGGACATAGCTGTAGCTCATACGGTGCGGTAGCGAAGTCTCGCTAGTTGCCTCAGCGATAATAACGCAAATGGGTTTCCGTTCGCGTTCGCGTTTGCGTCCTTGTGCACGTTCCTGTCCTGTTTACATGTGCATCATCACCGGCCGGGGAAGGAGGGAAAATGAGTGTATGTCACCGCATGTGTTGCAGCAAGTACCACGCGCGACCACGCTAATGACGGTAAAGGATGTGGAAGTAGCTATTATTACGATTCACGTTCACCAGCCGAGGCGAGCCGTGACGCGTTCTTTTCCTTTTCCCGTCGTACTGCGACTGGGCTGGCGATGTCGCGGAAAGAAAATGAACCACAATTACAGAGATGGAGGTGAGCGGAATTGCAAGGATCGCAATTGAAATACATCCCCCATTGTTAGCCAAACGTCGCAAGATGCGAAAACATCACAATGCTGCTCTTTCAGGGTTGAGTATTGTATATGAATTTTGCAAAACATACAGGAGATTTCTATTCCATTCCATTCGAATTCCATTTGAAAATTGCATTGAAATTAAATTGTAAAAAATTCTATGAACATTAAAAGCCTAAACTTTTCAAAATTAATAATAAAAAAATTAATAAACTGTTACAAGCGAACAATATAGAAATTACGTCTGTTAGTCAGATTAGGGGGAAAAGATTTATTATATTTTTATTTCGAACTTCCAGACGGTATTCAAACGATGTGTGCCCAAAAATTTGCCATTATCTTTTCCATGTACATGAAAGGAAAGGACATGTTAACAGTATGCTTAAAAAATTAAGAAGATATTTCGAAGAAGGTTTAAATAAAACAAACTCATGAAGCCAGAGGCCAGGGTAAATATTTCGTAATATGTTTCCATGATACTCAAACAATTCAAGAGTAAACAACTCTTGAATGAACACATACTTTCAATAACAAAATGACTACTTGATTTCATTGGCTTTCAATTCCACCGGGAAATTTTCAATGATTTTCATCATATTTCGTTTAATTTCTTTCGATCATATTCGTTTTACGTCTTGTCATGCATATTTTAAAAAGAAGTTTTAGAAATAAAAGTAAAAAATTTAAAAAAAATCTACCAACCAATTTAAGTTTCAGCTTGTGAAACTAAAAAACTATGAAAAATGAGAACATGCGAAGTTACAGGAAAACATGCGAAGTTACATATTGACAACAGCCAGAAAAAGTTTTTTTTATTTAAATTATGCGATCTGCACCGTTGAAAAGCGTACGAGTTTCAAAAGAGTAATTTGTTAAATAAAATCAAAAAAACAGAATGTACGTTTTCTTTTCAGTTAAAGCTTCAACCTTTCTTTCAACGTGAAAAAATAGATAGGTTTTTATTCTGCTACGCACTGTAGGTGCGTTGAGTGATTTAATTGTTTGTTTTTTTTTTTCATTTTATTTTATTTTGAAATAATTGACATTTACTTTGTGGTGTCTCATTTGCTTCAACATTTTCATAAAAATGGGCATCCATTTCATCCAAAATCTCGTAACAAAAAACCCCCATTTAACAGACGAGCATCTCCCCAAACACGGTTAGGATAAATTCACCTTTCCTTTGATCTGCTAAATGGGACCAACAACACACGATATATGGAAATAAATCGTGCGATAAACCATAGGCGATACACACATACACGATAGACTGCTCATCAAGTAACGAGTTAAAGTGGTCGTACATAAACAAATTACCCTTCGCCGACGGAAGCACGGCGGAAAACTTTTCGGTTGCGATTAATAAAAGAAACCACGATGAATTTGAGATTCGGCGGCTGAGGTTCATTCCTGTCTGTTGCTTCCCGGCGGTAGCGCAAGCACCGATGCCGATGACTGGGCTTTCATCTTTGCTACCGTTTTATGATCTAAGTCGCGCTCGTCTAAAAAAACCCCGCTAACCCATCGCCACCAACGTAAATTGATGATGGGCCCGCACGATGCCTGCGCAAAGAAAAAAAAAACGAATAATCGCAGTTTCGAAAGGAGACTGCTCGCCACACCATATGGGGCAAACGCCAAACCGGGTGAAGTGAAATGGAAAAAAGCACTTTTCCATTAGAAAGGATCAGCGATTTAATCAATTTCTTATCCTTTCGTTGGCCTTTTGCTTGCGTGTTGGCTTTGCCGTTGATCGTGAAATAAGTGAAAAGAGCGCGAGAAGTGTCGAGGTTTTTTTTTCGTTTGTTTCATTCTTTCGTTCGGTTTGCTCGTTCCGTCCCATTTCCCGGCGCTAAGCTTCCACTCCGTAGCGGGGTAGTGTACCGCAAACTCGAGGAAAACTTATCGCACACCGAAAAAGGTAGCAGAACAGCGAAGTATTCCTGAAGCAGGCGGACTGATGCGGCACCTCACATGACACGATCAAAATCTTCCCAAGCCACGTCGAGTGGTTTGTGTGTTGTGAGGTGCTGTATGGAAAACCCTGCTTCCCGGTGCTCCCTTTTGCCACCGCTACCGGGTGGCCACACTGCAGTTGGAAATAAAAATGGAAAATCGAAATAATCCGAAGGGAATAAAGTTGCTCGAAATTATTTCCTGTTTTTTCGCCGCTACCGCGCAGTACCGCGGCTTTGCCTCACAGACTGTGGCGGTGCGCTTGCCCGCGAGTCCGGATGGAAATTGGATTTCTTCAGATAAAATCCCACCCTGCCGTCTCACCCTCCTTCCCCCTGCCAACCCACACAAGGCACACCGGTGGATGGGATAGGAATTTAACGAACCTGTTTACGACTTACGCGGTGATATTTCGCGTTTGCCTTTCGTAACGCGGAACCGATTTTTCCCGCCCACCTCCCCCGCAGCCGAGGGGCCACCAGACGAAATTCTCTTGCAGCGGGATATGCAGAACCATTTTGCATTCGCTTCATCGGCGGAGTGGGCGGAGTGCGTTCGCGTGCTTAACAAAACGAATGTAAATTATGCCTGAATTACATCGGCCTAAAGGCGAAGTTGAAGCAGTTAGTTAGTGGATACACTTCCCCCTTCGCCTCCTTTCGATTCCACGTGGATGATGCCATCTGTGCCCAAACCACACGCCCCGGTAGGGATAGGTGGGAGAGTGTGCTGAGAGTGCAGACATAAACAGTAAAACAAAACAAAACACCAAAGTAACGCACACGTAACAGGATGCAAACAAAACTAGCGATTTGGTTGTTTTTTTTTATTTTTGCTCCAGCAGCGGTGGAAATTGCTTTAAACTTTCAAATCAGATAAGCCTCCACATCATCAGTCGTGGGTAATGGTGAGTTTACTATTGCCGGGCCGTTGCCTCTTTCTAATTTCAGTTCTGCCAGCGAAAACTCTTTATTGAGAGCGGAACGGATTTAGCTTGCGGAAGTCAAGCTCAGACATATTCTTGCTGCTGATATTTTAGAAGGGAAGGAAAAGACTTTTTTTTCGTGCAATGTGAAATTTCAAATCATCCACTGTAAAATTGGCAATAATGCTTTCTACATCAATAGTCTCAACGTTGTTGGAAACTAGAGAGTATTCCGAAAAGGTCTTCTGTGATTTTTTTTTACAATTTGAAGGGAATTAATTCCAGTACAAGCACAGATTTGCAGTAGCTTCAATCAAAATATGTAAGAATTGCGCAAGTAAATAAGCTATAATCTATAAATTTATACAATTTCTTAATTATACAAAACAAGTTAGTTACAAAATATTTATTTTTCTAATATTTGAAGAGTTATTTCATGTAATGTTAATGAATAAATGAGAGAATGAATTAGTTTAAAATCTACAAGCATAAATTTAATTGATAAAAATTTTATTGATATAACTTAAATTGTGTAAACAAACATTCTGCATGTTAATTAACAAATATAAACGCACAAAAAGAAAATAAAACAAAACGAACGCTGACGGCAAAATCTTCCAATAACTAAATCATCAAAGCATTAAAATCAAAAGCTATTATTTAAACATCATTCCCAAAAGAGATAAGAACACTTTAAGGAATAAATCGAAATATGAATATGGAAAACATTTTAACAAATTTAATTCCATATGCGCCTGTAATTTCTTTTTACAAGAGATGTAAGATTCTAATAAAAATTGAAAAACACAAACAAATAATAAATGAATTTTATAATTACAAATTTTGAGGTAGGCGTCACACGTTATGAACAAGATTTTAAAAAAATTGGGAAAGCGTCATCTTCGGGGTTCCACGAAACAAAACCAATTTTTCTTTTGCTGTTTAAGACTTTCAGTCGAGAAAATGGCATCAATTTTTAATAATTAAAATATAAATAACAAAACATTTTAAAGTCATTCTCTCCTAGACAGCACAAGCACTTTGAAGGTATCATTTAAAGATAATTTTTTCACGACCCAAAATTATGATCACATTAAAATGAAAAGTTTCGCTCCCCGTTTGACGTTATCGAGCAGACATTTTCACACCCGTTTTGATCGCGGCCGATCGGACCGTCGCCGCTTCCATGCGAAATGAGCCCCGGAGTTATAAACGGCACCAGTTCCGTTCCCATAAACAGTCGGCCAGCCAGGGACCGATAATGTCACTGCCGATCATCGATTTCGCATCCCCTGGTCCACCGTCCCGCATGATTTTCCCCATTCCGATGCTCCACCGAAGTTTTCTACCCGTCGTGAACAACGGTTCCCTTTTTTTTCCTGGCGTGTTTTCATCGCGCCCCAATCGAAGCTCCAATCGTGTCCCAAATGGCTATCTGCCAACGGAATGAGTCTGGGGATGCGAATTCAATTGCATCAAACCGCACCACCGCCACCGGTCGTCCGGTGGACACAAAACGGTAACGCAACGGCGAACCAAACACCAGTGGAACATTGAAAAATTTTGCATGAAAAATGGTACACATAAAATATTTTGCGGTCTCCGCAATTCCCCGCAGGGAAATTGTTGTCCTTTGTGCTTGTGGTACCGAACACCGCTGGAAGAATCGTTTTTACACACCCCACACCTTTACACCAAACCACTTTGGGCTCCTGACGGTGGGCGCCCCCCACCGGCGCGGCTTGTTTCGTTCGGAAAACTTGTTCTTGAAGGAACGTTTTGCAGACTAACGGCAGCGTTTTCCAAGGCGAAGACCAAACTGACGTGTTCTACCGCTTCACGGCTCCAAACCAACGAACAAAAAAAACACATCGATACAGTGCACGGAACGGTAGCCCAAAGTGATAAAAGTAAAATGAAAAACTAATCATACTGAAATTTATCATCTTTTGCCCACAGACTATTGGTGAAGCATTGGCTTTGCCGTTCGCTCGCCAGTCATAACAGGACGGAAGGTGCCAGGAACGGCCAGCGAATGGTGTTTATTTGAAGATAAAAGTTTGGCAAAGTGTAATTTTTCAACATCAACGAAACAAAGCGATACGCTTTCGGAGCCGCTGCCGTGAAACAAAACGCGACACCGATCAGACAAACTTTGCAACTTTCGATTAAGTAGAGAATATTGGTGTGTTTTGTAATAATGATTATTAATTCGTGTAAGTAAAAGAGAGCCAAATTAAAGAAAACAGATTGATTTGATAGAAGACACTTTTTATCAATAATGGTGATTTAAATTACTCCTCAAACAAGCGTGAAAATATATCGGTATTTAATAAATTCATTGATGTAACTATAAAGCTGAAAAATATAATATAAATTAAACCGGTTGCAACAATTCCAATGGACACATATTTCCTCTTTAATCAAAGCCCCTCAAAAGCCCGATTTGCTACTTTTTCAATGGTTGTCTCTCCATTATCTCTCCCTTAGCTGATTATGAGTCACTCCTTGCTACGGAAAGACGTTCTCTGAAGGGAATGTGCTAATAGTCCTATCGTGTGAAAGACGGGCGCCACTATCATTACACCAATTGTAATAAAAGCACTTTTTTCTGGATAATGTTCACTTAAAAATAATAAGACATTATCTGCATTTTCTTTACATTGCAGTAAGAAAATTATTTTTTGTTGTTTCAGCAGTATTGGTAAACCGTTTTCTATTCGAAGCGAAGCAGAAACAAATTATACGTAAGCATCGTTAATAGAAAATGTTGCTACAATATTAAACCAAATCATGCCATCAATCTCATTTCCTTTCAATCGCTCAAACGCTCCTCCCGCCCTCGTGCACACCTGCCGTGCCACACCTCCCGAATAATGCACCTCCCTCAGCGTGCCGTGGGAAGGACGTGCCCCGTGCGTCTGAAAATTCAATTCATTCCCGGGCAGCCAAACGCTTCCTTCAGCATCATCAATTTTATTCCACCAATCGGTGCACCCGGTTTGTGTCGTTAAGCGAAAAAAAAATCATATTTGCCTCACCATCGCCAAAACCGAACGGGAAACACACATGGAAGGGCAGAACTATTCAAGCGTTGCATTGATTTTCCCCCGCATCCTTCGCTGAGTACGATGCTCGCCCTAACGTGCGGGTTTTTTTTTTTGCGCGCTCGGCACCAAAATGATGATTCTGCAAAAGCCTCAAGTATGCCGCGGGTAAGCCCATATACACGTACACACGCACACGTTCGCGAATCCGTACCTCGTGGGTTTTTTTTTGCCGTTCAATGTGCAATTTTTTCCCCCATTTCCACCACTGTGGAGAACCCTTCGGTTGTGGTGTACTGAGCGGGAAAAAAGTTATGACATGCCTTCTTTCACTCGCAGCGAGAAACGGGGTGTGAGTGGTAGAGAAAAATAGAGCGCGAGGGAAAGCAGGGCAAAGTAATATACGTGAAAGAATTTCCAACGCTAACCAGGCTTCGCTTCCTAATTCGAAGGATGTTTTTTTTTTTGCTACACGCAAGGTTCATACTTTCACTCGGAAAATTTTAAAATCCCTTTTCCCATTTTTGAGCGCCGGAGCGAACGTTTCCCGGCTTCACGAACCGACATAGCGGGCAGCAAACCTTCGCGCGGGGAGGTGAGATGCAAATTTTTCCACCGGTTTGAAATGTGAATCGTTCGCGAAAACGGCTGTACGTGGTAACGAGTGGATAGCAACAAGAAAAAAAAATGACTTTCCCTCAACCATTCCGCGACGTTCATTAACCGAAAAGTGGGGGAAAAAAATTAAGGAAACATTTCACCACACCCACGCCCGCAATTACCACCACCACCACCCCAAACTGCGGTGTCGAACACACGATCGAAATGGGATTAGGAGGCTGGGAATGGGAATGAGTGATTTTTTTTCCCCCAGTCACATCGTACTAAGCCTACTCCGACGGTCGTTTCGTATGTTCACCACTCCCATACAGTTTCCGGCTCGTAGAAGATGGCACTTGAGATAGATGTGGCATGCCTCTGTGTGTGTATGTTTCCATGCGAATGGCATTAAGAATTCACCCTTCCCGTCGGGACGCGGGCGTGTTCATATGTTGGCAACACACACAGCGTATGACAATTTTTGCTCCTTATGCTTGATACGCGAGAAAAAAACAGGAATAAAAACGCATGCGCCTCTCGGCCGCGGCCGTGACGAATCAATCCTGTGTGAAGTAGGCTCCCGGTGGATGCTTGAACGTGATCGCATATGACGATACACCCACGAATGCGGTGTGGGTAAGTGCTGCAGAGAGAGAGAAAGGGAGCGTGCAGGGAAAGAAAACCCACCATCAAAGCCTCGACGGCCGCGAGTGGGATTGGTGGGTTTTAGCCGTTTTGATTTTGATTTTTCGCTTTTTATTTCTTTTTTTTTATTGCACTCCCCAGAAGAGGATGTAACATACGTGCGCGAGGACACATTCCGTAAGGACGTTTATCGTGCTTGCTACGGAAGGGTATGCCGGCTCAGACGCTTCCGAGTGGTACTTTCGGCGCTCTTGCAAAGAAGTAGTATTTCACACACGTCATTCGGTTGTGTGTAAAAAGGATTTAGCCTGGGGAGAACATCTTGCAACAAGAAAATTAAGTAAAAATGGGTAACATTTTATCTTGAGTTGTATGCTCTAAGCACTGTTTTTTCACTAACCGTGTCTACAACATGAATTAATTATGCGTCAAACACTAAACCGAATGTCTAAAAATTTAGTAATTTTCTATCTTTGTAATCGGTTTATGCGTACTACAAAAAGATATAGACATATTTTTCCCATTGTGTCTTTTTTTACATTTTTTACATCCCGAATCGTCCCAATTGAAATCAAAAGTAAAATAAATGTTAAAAGATCACATTTCCTAAAAATAAAACAAAATTTAAAAGTTATGCTACAATAATAATAAAGGCAAACTTGTTTTTAACTTCAGTTTTTATTGTATCTGTTGGTTTTGATTATGGAAAATTGGTCCTTGGAACATGCTTCCATTTGCTTTCATCAACAAACATTAACCCGATTAAAAATATATTATATTCAAATACTTACAGACCCAATTTAATTCCTTGACTCTTGAGCCACAGATTCTATTTTCATAATGATTTTTTTTTAATTATGTGATGATGCAATAATTAAAAAAATAAACTTAAACATAAACTCATGGCGAATGGCCATTTATCGAAGGTTTAGCTAAGACAGAGCACCATTACGTTTTCAAATGTCCGAGTTAACTTATTTGAAAACTGAATACTTTCATATCGTGAAGGCCTTTTTCCTTTGAAGGTGTTAAACTTCTATTTCTACAACAGGTATAATTTCAAATGTGTGACTCTTTTGTTGGAAATTTCTATTTGTTGCCGTAAACAGGCAGCAGTGTGCAAAAGTGAATTCTACCATTTGGAACACATTTCTATTTAAATCACTGCCGTTTATCGTTACAATTCGTTACAAAACCTGCATACATCCATTTTCACTTGGAATGACTATTGCCATTCCATTTGCTCTTTCCAAATTTATCCTGATTGTCGTGAGATGTGAAAGCCTAACAACCAAATTGTGTACGCTGTTGTGCTGGTCACTTACTTTAACCACCGATCTCTTACTGGAATTTAATCTTGACAAAACATTTTTGAAGCGAACGAAGCTGACGAAACATAGCAGTAAGTTTATATCCACTACAACCTTCGCCGCGGCTAAGGAAATTTGAATCGCAAAATTTAATTTATCACTAGCGCTTCTGCTTGAAGTTTTTCGTTCGTCTTCATCGCAAAAAAAACCAAACCCAAAAACCCGCGAAAACAAGTCCACGCGGCCCATTTACAAGCCTTTTCCCCACTGTGCCGTCTTGGGGCGGCATTTTGTTTCTAACGTTTTCGAGCGTTTCCTGGACGAGCAACTTTTCAATATACCGTTTGCGATGGCTTGCTTGCAGGTACTATCGGGAAGTTGTTTTTTTTTTTGTTTCTTTCCCCACCCCACCCGTTTACGTTTTCATCTCGCGCTCGTTTAGCACAGCAGCGGAAGGAGCTTTGTCGGGATGCGAAATGGTTGATTTTCAAGTGCACTCTTTATTGCCACAAACGAAAACTCCGGCAGCAGGCCGAGAGAAGCTGTATTTTTCGTGGTAAGATTGGTACTTCGTTGCCACGGTACCGGATTGGAAGCAAGCTATTAAATGTTTATTATAAGCTAAATGGATTTGTGAACAACGTGCAATCAGCTAAAAATGTACACTTTTTTTAAAGTAAAAAATATGTGTAACTAACCATTTTAAAAGAGATGTTTTAAAAACTTTTTTACAAAACGATACAAAAGCAACAAATTCTCATTCTCTAGAGTCAACTCTTCCTAAGCCCATCTAATTGGCTTCAACAACGTGTGTCAAAAGACGCCCAACAAAATCTTCTACCACTAAATAAAGCTGGCTTGCATGGCAAACAACATTATCCTATTCAAAACAGTTCCCTTCAAACGATGATGCAGTGTTCATCTATTCGCGTTTCCTGGAAAGTGATGTAATGCTGAAACACTGCTAGAAATAAAAAAAAAATATTACGAGCACATTCCACTCCAACTTAACAGACGGAATCTCGGCAATTGTTTCTCAATAACGCCATCGCCACGAACCGCTCGCCGAAAGGGATGGCGCCCTTCAATACGAGGCGTCAGTTACATCTTTTCACTTCGGGCGTTTTTTACAAAAGATACACATTTCATGCTTCCCTGCACCCTTCACTGTGTGTGTGTGTGTGGCAATTTTTAGAACATTAATTAGAAGATGGTGCATGCTTTCATGATTATTTCACAACCCACCCGTACCGCTGTTTGGCAAACAAAAACCGCTCGGGGACGACGACAGCGGCGCGGAAATCGGCATTCAAATTTTACACCACATTTCCATCTCACCTCGGCAATTCATCATTGAAGATTTGCTTTAAGAAAAGCAACACCCGGCCCGCTCGCCTCCAAATGTAAAAGAAAGAAAATAAAAAAAGATGGATCTGCCTAACCCCCGCCCAACATCAACCCACCAACCAAGCGCCGCCCGGGCAAGCTTTTCAAACCGGTTGCAGATGGATAGATAGCGGCAACAGCCAAATCCCCCACTCCACAAACAAAGTGTCCTTTCACGGGGCTAAAACAAACGCGTGGAAAATGAAAACACACTGAAAGGGAAAACACTTTTCATGTTTACATTGTGTTCATGCTGCAAATTACTTGGCATTGAAATTTGTCATTCAAAAGGACTGACTGCTGCCGTACACAAAAACAAACGCTCTCCGGGTCCATGTTTCATGTTTTATGAATCACGGCAACTCCTTCACTCTCCGGACGGAGCGATGGGGCGACGCTGCAGGGTGTCAAATGGGCCCGTCGGTTTTTTTTTCTTCTCTCTTTTCGTGCATACAACTTGTGCAATGTGCAACTAGCGGCTCCAGTGTGGGTACGATTTTTTCTTCCCCCATCGGAGGCACTGTTTGCATTTGCCCAGTGCATTTGCTTTATTCTTGTCCAGGAGCAGGAATTTCTTATTTATTCGTGTCTAGGCGCATACGCTGCAAGCCAAAACGGTACGCTTTTCTTTCTCCCACGTGGAAAGTCTGTCCTTTTGCTGTTTGTTCAATTGAAGTGAGCTTGTTGGTGTTTCTGAGTTTTTGTGTTCTTGGAATGAAATGGACCCGTGCTGCTTGCACTGCAATTCGGGACGACTATGTCGGGATTCATGGGAGTTGAACGCGCTTAGTGTTCAAACACAACATACGGCTCTATTAAGAATTCAATTCTTACACTAACATGTAACAATATTTTTATTATAATAAATGGTATTAATTTTTAATATATCGCAAAAAATTCAATTGTCCGGTAATTGACATGGATTTTTAAGAACAATTTTATAATTCCATCATATTAAACATTGCTGAAATTCAATCTTTCTTGATCTTTCTTGATTAAAGTGAATTATTGAACGAATCTTCCTTTACCTTCACTTTTCCTTCCTTATCCTTAATTTTAATGTACAATTGACCTTCTGTAAATAAAATAGACGTGTGAAAATGCATTTGACGCAATTTATAGCAGAGTTAACATAGAACTTTAGAAATTTCAATTTAAAGTTTTATGATTTATAGTAACTTTGATAAAATTTATTAAAATTACTGTAGCAAAACAAAACATCGACCAATATTCAACCAAAAAAAGTGAGTCCTATGACAACACTGCTCTATGAAAAGAGTTATTTTGTTGATAGCTTGCTTTAGTTTTTGAAAATGCACACAATACACGCTAAAATTCTCATTCAACATCACATTTCAATCTCGCTGAAAGTGTGCGTCCATTTCTTTTTGCTTACGGTTTTTTGACCGCACGAAAGCAACACAAAACCCATCGAGAAACTGTCCAATCCTTGAAGTACCTCTGAAGATTACCGGCCTAAGATACGTACGTTATTGCACACATACACGAAATCACATCCTTGTCAAGCATGAAAAGTATCTGCCACTTGAAAATGTAGCGACCGCGACCATAACATCACCACCTCCGTTGCAAGGAGCCACCACGCTCGAGACGAGATTATAATCAAAGTCATGAACACGGCCACCCCCAGATACCAACCCCTCCGTTTTGGATATACCACCTCACCATTCACTTCCACCTGAATGCAGCATAGTGAAGCGAAATGTGTGAGAGTTTGTTTTTTTTTTGCATTCCTTTTAGAACCATATTTTCTTCCATCGCGTCCCCAGGCAAGGACAATGAGCGCGCAAATCCATGCAAGTATGCGCTTTCACGGGCGCTACGGGCTCGAGTGTATGCAAAAGATGTCTGCCTCCTGCCGCTTCCCACCGCTCAGGGTGCAAATTTTGTGCTACCTTTTGAAGTGACGTGTGGGAGTCAGCCTTTCGTATGTCAGCAGAACGGCGACGGGCAAGCCAAAAACAACGGCATCGCCTGATTCCTATCGTCAAGTGTACGGTGTCCGGGCTTCCGATTTGCAAGTGCAAAACCACTCCCCATCTCCCACCCCCTACTCGTGCCAGGCCGGGAAAAGAAAGGACACTAGCGGCAGCCGAGCCGAGCCGGGCCTCAAGTAATCTCGACTTGACGTCACGCGGTCTAAACATGTCCTTCCCCGACTCGCGCCCCGAGACGGGCAAAAAGTGAAGAATGTCCTTTTTTGCATTTCGTGCGCCTGGGCTTGCATATGCAAAAGCCTCCCCTACGTGCATGGGTTTTTCTCGATTCAGGGAAAATCCATGAACTAAGACACCAACCAACACAGGAAAAAAAAACCAAGACTCCAAATTCGAGCTCAAGCACAGCCCACTTACCCGAAAGAAAGGACAGGATACGATGGTTTCGATGCACGGATACGTTGTGCACCGTTGTGCCGGCAAATCCTTTCCATTAAGGACCCGTTGGGAGATGGATTTCAAGCACAGCGCTCCGGTGGCAGGCTGGCTAAAAGTCACGTACGCCGCTGGTACGAATCCCGGCTGCTTTATTATCGTCTCCCTCTAAAACGACTCGAACGCTACTGGTTCCAAGGTGCATGCTCAAGTGAAAGGATTACACGGGTTAATTTGTGACATTTGAATTCTCGATCCATACCACCGACGAGAAGCGAGGATCCATGATGCTCCGTCAGCGATGGCAGGAGATTGGAGTGCCCTTAGATGGGGATGAAGAATGTCTACCAGTTAGAGGGAGAATTGTTTCGTTCTAGAGCACGGCCAAGAACAGCTCGACGTACATTAAGACGACATTTGATGAAGATGCTTAAATTGATATTTCTCTACATTCTTTTGGTTTGGCATAGGTGGTCAAAAAGCTTGTCTGTCTTATCCAAAATGTTAACAATAAGAGCTGTAAAGTGATAGAAAGAATAAAAGGATTTAAAAAGTAGGCAAATTTTTAAACGTATTTTTATACGTTATATAACATCGATTGGTATGGTGGAACGATCTAACGAACTTAAGAGAGTTCCTCAAGATCTATAGAATCCAAAATATTTGAAGATGGAAGAAATGAAAAATATGTATGAAAATACGGAATATATATTAGTCTAAAAATCAAGTGATTAGAAAAATTTCTGATTAAACCACAACAGGACACGAAAATAAGTCAAACGCGATGAAGTATAAATAGAAAACTGGATCAGTGTCAGCAAAAACAAGTATCGAAACAAAATCGATCCATCGGTATCAACACAAAAATTGGCAAAATGGACGAATATTTTTAATTTTTATAATTTTTTTGTGTATTTTATTGATCAAAGAATAATTGATTTTTAAACACGTGACAATGCTTAAAAAATGAAATAATTCTGTAATGATGTTACCATGAAAGTGACTACAATGTTAACGATAGGAAACTTGAACAAAATTAAGATGCTAAATAGAGTTTTCCTTCATAGGCAATATCTCTACAAAATACATACGCAGATTTTTTTTTATGCGTAAAATTGTTTTCAAGACTAATTAAAGCGCATTAGTCGGATAGCAAGTTTTTGAAAATAAAGTATAGTCTCGGGAAACAAACAGTCAACCCAGAATATGCGACATCTTCCCATCACGCTCAATACTCGAACATGCATTTACATCTTCGTTCACATAAGTCTGCATAATTTAGCGTAAATTAAACAGAAATTTAAACAATAAAGCCTTGTATAACATAGAAATAATATAATGACTTTATAAGGAATGGCTAAACCAATCACTCCCGCTGGAATGCCCATCCAATTCACCGCAAAACACTTCATTACCCTTTCACGACCTGATTTGAGCAATTTTCCTCACACCTCCTTTCCAGTTCCGTACCGACCGAGCTGATGAATGTCAGTAATAATAAGCACGGCATTTGCCACCGTTGTCCGTAGCTGTCAATACCTGAGGCGCTCCGAACGCCATCCAGATGAGCATAAAACCCCACGACTACAAACGAACACAACAAAAAACCCTTTTCCTACTTCAAAGCCACAGCCACTGCACCGGGGGAGAAAAAATCGTGGAAAATTGATCTTCAACGTTCCTATCGCCGCGCGAAGCAAATAACCAATTTCTTCCACCGAACGCGTTTGGAAAGCCGAACGTTCCACGGCTGCGATCGATTGACTTGACACTTGATGCAATGGCAGCTTCCGTGGCTTCACACCGTTGTCTAGGTGTCGAGACCCGGGCACCCGGGCGGAATTATGCACCCCCGGGGCCATCACGGAGCCGTCGGTTTTCCGTCCGACCGTCGCCCAACGCGGGTTGAGCAAAAATATCAATCGTCTTAACTAACCTACCTTCTGCGTTCCGGCGATGGGTTCCCGGACCTGCCCGGGAAATACCTGTCAGCCGTTCCGCCGTTCGTGCCGCCGGGCAATTGTAGCGCGATACGGGCACGGCGTAGTAGCATGCAAACACGCTCGAAATAGAATGGCAATACACAAAAAAAATCGATTGCGTTCGAGCTGGATTCGATTCCACTTCCGAGACGCTATTTTTGATAATATTTATTTCCATCAAAATGTATCGAAATACCGAAACCCGAATCCGATCACGGGAGGCGTTGAGTTATTCCTTGTCCGATTTGAAGCGTCTGCGTTGAACTTTATTTTGAAAGTCTTGAAGAAGAGTCTTGTAGGAAGCCACCCTAACCTAAATACCTGAAAACTAAAGAAAGGCTTGTGATTTGTACGATTCTTTCAGTGAGATACCCCAATTGAAGGGAATTTCTTTTCATTCAACAAGAACGTCACTTCAAAATAGAAAAATAGCTCTTGTCCTCTCCAAACTTTGCATACATCTTGTCTAGCTGGTGTCCTTCAAGGCATTTTCTCTAGTTTTTTTTATTGCTTGCTCCTCGAATGACCTCCATTGATTTCTGCTGCGAAAACCCACACGAGCCGAAAACATTCACGTGTCCTTCAGAAAGATCACTGTAGGGTTTCACTCTTTCTTTCTTCTTTCTTCCCCATTTCCTACTGCGAAAACCCATCAAGACACACGCATTTCGCTGAAAACGTCGAAAAGTTAGTTTCCGGAGGGAAAATACAGTTTCCGGTTCGTCCCGCTCAAGCAGTTTGTGTGTGTGTGTATGTGTGTTTTTTTTTCGCCGCTTTTCTGTCTTCCCTTTCCCGCATGTCTTCGGACGACAAATAGCTTTGTCGCTTTTTGTCGTCCCTTTCAGCACACGAAATGCGTGGGGCCATTTACCGGCACGAGGCACCGAATTGTTTGGATCCGAAACAGAAACGTTTAAAGTTTAATCAAGTTAAAGTTTTGCTCCGCTGTTCGCTGATCACGCAACATCTGATGCTAATAGACACAATAAAGCAAACGGCCTGCTATGGGAACAATGTTAGTGGATCAAAAAGTTGAATTTCTTCAAAACTTCGTGCCTCAATCGGAACAAAAACTTCTCACATTGAGTGTCGTTAAGCCTTAATAGAAGGTCCAAATAGAAAACTTCCATTCACAGAACCATTGTTTTACGCGATCGATTTCGCTAAAATCTTTACGAACATCGTAAAACACTCTCTCCGTGCGTAATAGCTGCTTTAGGTGGCAAAACACCACCAACCGCATCATCTGCAGCGTGCGGCGACTTTAAAATTTAATTGACCTATCGATTTTCATTTCTGCCCGCTCCGATGGTGGGAGTGAAAGCAACCGCCGAAAGGAAGAAACCAAGTAGAAGTATCCAACAACACAAAAAAGGAAAAAAAACGGCATCGCTGGCCATCGCTCGTAAAGTCTCGTGAAAGTCGCGAAAGATTAAAATCAGTCCACCGGAAGCAGCCGGTATCAGTTGTGCCGGGCGAAATGGATTTTCCTCCCTCCCAGCCGTTTCCTCGCGGTTTATTTTATGTTATTTTTTTGTTTGAAGTAGAGAGGGGAGTGTGTGTGTGTGCGAGAGAGAAAGGCAGGAAAGCCAGCAAACGAGAGTGAAAGGAAAACGTCATCGGTGGTGAGAATTCCTTCACCAACCAAACACAAAAAAAAAACATAAGAAGGACACGTCGACGCGAATGCCGTCTGTGTGACCGCTCGGTTTCTCGTCCGAGGGCTGGGAGATTTCGCTTTCTTGGGGAACGTGTCAGGGGTGAAGAGGTGTACGGGGGGCGAGAAAAAAACTTTATTTCCATTACATCGCAGCTGCGGTATTATAAAGTACATAATGAGAATTTCTTGCACCGTGCCCACAGCAGAGGAAGAAATAAAGTCGAAAGGCTGCCTCTTGCTCTCTGCCAACTCCGTGCGACGGTTTCCGGTCTCCATCTCGCGAGGGCTACCGCGGAGCCCTGTACAGCCATCGAGACGAAATCGACGAAAATTCGTTCACGGTATTCCTCCCATCTTTAAGGACACGGAACGACACTGAGTCATCGATCCTTGATGGGTGAAGTGCTTAAGAGCTTCCCAACTTTGCCTTCGGTGGGTTTTGCTGCGGCACAGACAAAACCCGTCAACCCACTGCTCCGGCGGTTCCCGCCCGTTTCCAACATCCGGGTGACCCATTTGACTTATGGTGTCCTGCGTACAGTCCTGCAGGGAAGCGAGCGACCAAGCAAAAACCCATCACCATCACCTTATACCCAGCTGCGTTAGTTGCGCCGTCCGTCGCTTAATGTAGGTCATTGTTTCATTTACGTAGCGCGCAACGATTATACCCTGCTCCCTTCTCCTTCAACGACGCTTCCACCACCCCCTTATCCGTCTAGGATCGAACGAACGGAACGGTCAGGACGAGCCGAAACCGCGCACCAGACGGATGGGAAGCAATTAATGGTCTCCCGGAGGTTGGTTTAACCTTGATCTTCATTCATTATGTATTCACGAGGTGATGCGCCGGGTTTTTCCACGTCCACCGTCGAAGGTGATGGGGATGATGGTACCAGGCAATGGGGGAGGGGTAAGGGGATAGCGTTTTCTTCATTTATTTCTGACCGAACACCGAACACTGAACGCCGTGCCGCGTGTTTTCATCGAGAGCGAAACCGCTCCTTTGCCGACGCGGCACTACCGAAGGAGGTGTGGGAACAACCCGCACTAACCTAGGCCGTCTCGCAAACCGTTCCCACTCTCTCTCTCTCTCTCTCATTCTCTCTCACTTTCCGTTCCTTTTCCGCACCCTTAGCACACCGGCTGCCTGATGACGGTTTTTGTGCACTCAAGACGTTACAGAACGTTTAACTTCCGAACCTCGACGACTCCTTGATGACTGGGCCGACATGGCGAAACGGAGCCAACGCACACACCAACGTCGAGCTTCCGCCGTAAACGCGATGATTGCATTTTGCTTCCTTTTTTTTGTTGCATCCACTGCCACACTTCCCGCTCCTCCCCCATCCCGCTCGGTCGATGTTTGTTTTGATTTTTAATTAAAGGATTATCGCTTCAACGCGCTCGCAACGTGCCGTGGCGTGGAAGGGAACGCGATGGGAAGGATTAAATTCAAAGGGCGACGCGAATGTAGAACACTGGGGCGATGAGTCGATCCAGACGTCCGTGCGTGGTTCGAGTTTTCTAGTTCCATTCTTGCCTGTTTTGTTTTTTGCCTGTCTTCAGCATGTACGCGTTTCACTTTCGTCCACGACGGTAATTGGGTAAGAACTTGCCGGGTTCGGGCGAAAAGAAAACTCAAACACGGAAAGGACGTCCCCCCATCTCTGCTTATCCTCGCTGATCCCCGTGGGATGGTGTACGTGCTAATTGTAATCCAACTGCTAGGTGCGGCTCAGTTTGCCGAACAGCTGGCATTCGGAACGGCCGCAGATGCATGCGAAGAGTGTGCAGAAATGCAGAAACTGGAACACTTGCTGGAAGGTGCTCCACTTTTTTTTTTGAGCTCATGAAGGATTCTTTCTTTAGTTGCATTGTTCGTTCTCAAAACATTTAGTTTCTTTGATTGCGGTAACTTATTCGTAACTTTTAAAAACATAATTTATTTAACGTAATGACGACTAATCTTTACGCCATATCGTCAGTGCCAGGATTTTTCGAAGAAGTCATCAATTGATTCTACACTAATTTAATACTCTGAGGCACTTTTATCTAAACACACTATTTATTAAGCATTTTATCAACAATTGAATTATATATTGGAAATGCTTTCTAATGAGCTCATCTAATGTAAAATAATTAATCAAGCTATTTTTCATTATACGTTTGTTTTAAAACTATATTCTATATGTTGCAATATTTCACCACACCTCATGCTAAATAATATGCTTTATTTAAGAAGAACAAACTATTATCAACTCGATGAAATTCTAAAAAAAAAATTCTCCCACACTTTGCCAAAGGATAGAAACTACAACTTTTAATATTGCTAACATTAAATGTTGCCTCACCTGATTGATAAAAATTACTCAAAATGTTCAAACCAAAACTATCATCTACAAAGCCCCCAGCCTAAAGGGCCATTGCTGTGCTGTGGTTATGTCTAAAACAGGTGAACAAAAGCTTGGTTGAACAAATGGATGAAAGATAGTCAATCATTTTCTCAACCCCAATATGGCTCCCCAATTAAAACAATGTAGCCGATGACTATCTTACTAGCAAAATACATTCAATTGGCTTTCTCTTCCAAACAATATATGTCTTCGGTATTTCTAGACATGTTGGAGGAGTTTTCAATTTCGTTTACAAAGGTACAATTTTAGAATCACAAACTAATGCATTTTATTAACTGACTAATTTGTAATGTTACTTCCTCTTTCCTAAAAGAATGTGTTTCATTACTACACTGTTAGATTATTTCTAAATAAAAATAGAATAGGATATTAATGTACTTAATTTTCAAAAACAAAAACCAGTACAACGAAACAGAAAAAAACCCAACTTACGGAGATGGATTCCCTTAATTGCCTTTTAAGCCCACACTAATTTTGTATCGTTAACATTTTTCGCGACAAACTCTCTTCAGGCGCTTAATTGCTGTGCGTAAGAGGATATTAAATGCAAATCAAATACGGAGGCCACCATTTGCGTATGTGTGTTTGTGTGCAATAACACTGATTGCACCCACAGCAAACGGATTGCCTTAAAAGCAAACAAAAAAGAAACATCATCTCCGTTTGTCGGACGATCGTGCTGACGTCGAAATACGGAAACCCGGAACGCCCGATAGGCCAAGCGGATGCAAATAAAATGCACACCCATCGATGCGCATCGATTACCCTCCTGTTTCGCACGTCATATTTTGTTGCTCGCGTCCAGCCGGCTTGCGTATGGAGGCGGGCCGTGCGGAAGGATGGGACGAAAACCATCCTTTCCAAGCGAACCAACCAACCCGGGCAAGGGGCGACCGGTGCCAAATGAAACCGGAGAAAAACAAACTGCACCGACTGCAGTTTCGAAACCATTCGGATTTTCGATTTCATTCCGCTGCTCCGGCCGGTCGTTGGCCAATTTTATGCAGCGTCCCAATTCCATTTCAATACGCGATGCGATCGGGAGTGATGCGAGCGCGCTTTTTTTTTTACTCCTTTTATTTGCTTCCACCTTCGCCTGCTGCGGAAGCAACCGAGCCTGGGAAACGGGCAAATCAGTGGTGCATCGGTTTCGGCAGGCAGTTCAGCTGATCTGTCCGCTGGACGATTTTTTTTACTTTTCTTGTGGAAGGCGAAAGCGCACGAGCACATACAGACGCACAGATCGGGGCAGATGCAATCCACTTCCACGAGTCCACCGTGGACGAGTCGCATCGTGAAAGGGGACCGAATTTATGGCCGAAATCGCGTCCGATGGAAATCCTGCCGACGTCCGATGCAACAGCTGCCTACCGATTATTGAAATGCGCGTCCAAATGGGGGTCATGCTCGGATGGCGAGGGGTAAAACAACAAGAACAACAAGTTGCTGCTCGATAGCTGCCGACCAGAATGCCTACGCGAGCAGTGTCTCGGCGCGGAGGACTTCCGATAGCAACGAGACATAAATAAAAAAACGAAACAAACACGCTGGAGCGCAAATTCAAAACACACCACCGAACGACCGCGTTTTGCATCCCTGGTTGATGCACTTTCGCAGCAGCCCGAGGAAAAAAAACCCCTCACCGAATCAGTTTAACGATGCAGCCCGGGAATGCACCGAGATCTCCATATGTTTTTTTAACGTTTTTTCTGTTCTTTTCCTCTCCCGGCCATTACGGATGCCAGCTCGTTCGCTCGTTCGTTCGTTCGGCGTGCCTCCGCACCAAATGCATGCAAATCTGGATTTGGATTGAAGTATTTAGGTCAGGTCGTTGCGGAAGGCTTAACGTTGCCGATTTCACTTTTTTTTTCTCTCCTCCCCGAAGCCGTTTGTTGCCGCTGCTTTTTACTTATTTTTTCTTCCAATTCTTCCTTTCGCGTGACGTGTAATTGCATACGCTACTAATAACATTTCGCACACGTCCGTTCTCACGGCACCGGGGAAAATCTGCGTACGTACAACCGCTTCGCGAAGGAAAACTGACTGATCCGGATCACGAATTAAAGTACGATCGAATCAAATTAGGCCTCAAGGACTGGTGCGATGTGATTGAGCGAATTGTGGGAATTTTCTTTCAATTATTTTGTATTGAAAAGATAATCCCTAGCCAGCTGGGGAGAATTATAAAAACACGATACGAAAATTGTGAAAAAGCTCGAATAAATTCCTGCTCAGCGCGAATCCTGAGCTTTCTCGGCAACGTTTTGCAGCGCCATCTGTTGTTCGCGAGCGCAAACTGCTAGAATATCCTGGAAGCTTCAGAGGTTGCTTAGATTGACATGTGCAACTGAAGGCATGCCTGCTATTTTACATTGCCATTACATTGTCCATTTCTTTCTCTTCCATTAACTTAATCAAACTCACGAACAATTAAAATAAATTACTTTATTGCAACCACTCCAGGCGCCTCACGGAGCACAGTACATATTCACGATAATCGCGTAGCTCAACAGGTTCGGCCCATTTATCCGGTACCCGATCGTGGTCGTTTCGAGCTGCCCGTCCGTCTTATCCACCGTGAAGCCGGACGACGAGTACCGATCCGCGTTCATCGTGACGAAATTTATCTTCTTATCGTTCGAATTGGTGTAGCTAACCGACACCGGCAGGGCCGACCCTTTCGGGATGGTTTTCGTGTAGCACAGCAGATTGTCGGTGGGCTTTTTGCCGAAGAAGTAGCTCTGCTCCTGCGTCACCACGTACGAGAAGGCCCAGCTGCCCACGGTGCAGAGGGCGCACAGCAACAGGAACTTGAGCGCGTACATCGGGTCCCTCTGGTGCCTTACCGACTCTTTCTATAAGCTTTCTTCCGGTACGCCGCCAATCGAAAGCGGGTCTACTTCCGACTGAATCGGGAACCGGGCGGTACCGTCGTTTAAATACGCACCACGACCAAATTCGGGCTTTACACTTTGCCAGTGGACCCCGTACATGGCGGGATAAAAGCGGACCCTTCGAAGGGAGAGCAGGCTATCCTGTGCGTACTGTCAGCAAAAAAGTTTTCATCCGTTTTTTATAAGTTTAACGTCCCGGAAATGATTGGCGAAAGTACATTTTATTGCACTGCACTGCTTTTACATTCAACTCTCACACTTTATATTTCCGAGAAAGCGAAATAATCAGACAAACTGCAAAAAATAGCATCTCATGATGTCTGCATCCGGATAGATAAAAAACACATTCATTTTTTAACCAAAACCTTCACGTAGTCACGAGTAAACCTTCATAGTCACCAATAAAATTTAAAAAAAAACGCTCGAGAAAGTTTTTATAATTATTGTATTTTATTTATTTATCATAGTTATTGAACCTTATTTTTCTGATATTTATTCTCCCCTGCATAAAAATCTAGTAATTAATGCTGAGACGAAATCTGGAAACTTACAGATTTACAATATGAAATTATTTTATCGTAATTGATCCATAGTCAGTTGTTAGTTGTTTCTTTTGATATTTTAAGCGTAGTACTTTTTGTTATTAAATTTCTTTATTTATTTTATTCGGTTTCTTTTTATCAGTAAAAACCGAACCGAACAAAATTCTGAATAATAATTCGAAAATAAGGTATTTCACTCTTTGTTTTCTTAAAAATATTATCCCAAAAATACGAACGCTCTGTGGTGGTGAAATTCTTTTTTAATTATGAAATGCAACATATTAACTGTGTAATAATAAAATTTTTAAAAAAATTATGTTATCTCATACAGTTCAGAAATATATCCACCAACCATTGCAAAATGATACCAACATTTTCTTTCGGTGTTTCGTCGAACTCATTAATTCTTTACATACATTATTTATACCAGAACAAAACTTTGCCAAACATACGAATTTTTGTTTCAATAAATATAGTTTTATTTCGGTTCGAGATTACTTGACACAGTAGTACTTTATTTGGATCGCGTACGGCAGAATGGATTTGCCGTTCAGTTTCAGCGTCACCGTTGTCGTTCCGATCTTTCCGCTCGCAATATCGGCCGTAAATCCGTGCTGCGAATATCTATCGGCTGCCAGCGTGATAAACTTGATGTTCTTGTTCTATTCCAATTGTATAATAAAAAAATGAAATTGAATCTCCACCCCTAAAACAAGCTTGCTAACAGTCTATCGGTACGTTCGCTTACCATGGTTGGGTTCGTGTAGGAAACGTCCTGCGGCAAGACGGATCCCTTCAGCAGCGTTTTCGAGAAGCACAGAATGTTGGCCGCATCTTTCGCTCCGAAAAAGTAGCTCTGCTTTGACGTGTGGACACCGTTCACAGCTAAATTAGCTCGTACCTCGGCCGCGAAGAGGCAGCAAACGGCTGCAAACAGTAGGACGCGATGCGCTCGATGCATTCTGCTGGTGAAGTTGGTTCTGTTTCTGGTCGTCGCGCATCCCAACCACACCGCTTTTATAAACTTCTCCCGATCGGCGAATACTGCCGAAAAATCGGGAACACTCTCTGTAACCTCATTACCTCCTGTCGACAGTTTAATGTCCTCTCGAAAATTGGGCCTCTCGTTGGTGGCCGCAGAACACATCAGCGGAGAAAGTCTCTCGAATTTCGAATGTTTCCGGACTTTCGGGTCAAAAATACAACAAAAAAAAACGACACAAAATTCGGCAATACGAGTAAATATACAAGTAAACAGCGGCCATTTTCACTCACCCGTTCCCGACCACCCCCGGCGATCCCGGGGCGCGGTGCGAAGGATTCTATAAAAGTTACCGCACCGTCGTGGGCTCGTTTCAGTTCGGACCGTTCACGTCCTTCGCCGGCACAAAAAACGAAACCCGGAACCGGTAGAAATGCATCCCACGCCGTTGCTGAATTGTGCACTCTGCTTCGCAGTCGCCCTAACCCTAGCCGCCGGCCTTTGGACGCAACCCACGGCGGCCTCGTTCCTGCAGCAAAACAACAACCCGGCGGTGAAGGAGTTCGGTGTGGCGAATGCCGCCCTGTTGCTGTGCTTTGATAAGACGGTCTATTCGCTCAGCCGCAGCCCGGTTTCGCTGGCTCACATCACGGTGAGTGCGATTCGCTCGCCCAACCCGTGCAGAACGTGGTGACAATCGGTGACCGAATTTCTATTTTCAGGACAAAAACATCAACTACGTCAATGTTGAAACGTTGCGACCGGGGTATAATGGTGGCGTGGACGCGGAAATTACTGGAGGCGCCATCAAGAAGCCGAACATCGTCATCACGTTGACCGAGGGTGGAAAACGATCGCTGTTCAAGAGCAATGTGCGCGTGCAGATGTACTGCGAAGCTTGAAGCTGTGTGCTTTTGGTAATAAAAGTTATTATTTATTTTCTTAATCAACCTTTTGGGGTACTCCTTAATAAAATGATGACGAGAAAAGTTTAATCGATCGACAATCGATAATTTTAAACCATTTTTAAATAAATATTTAGATTATTTCTCAACTTATTTGAATTGTAAGATTTAATTTAATTTCATGTAAGAAGTACATGATTCATAGTTTACACAATATTCTACACAGTAAAAAATAAATAAATAAAAAAAAGAAAAAAA
>JXWZ01001865.1:0-34413 GCA_000956215.1 Anopheles farauti No. 4 | reverse complement strand
TTTGTTTCTCCCTGATTTTCCTGATTTTTAGGTCATGTATATTGATGCCACTTTGTGGCACGAGTGCACAGTGGGAATCGTAGTTTTCGCACTATATCCGATCATTTTTAACTATATTAAATGTTAAATAGTATTTTTTAACGCAAATTTTAATTACTAAAAGCAAAACATATGAAATATTTCATGACTTTGAAAAGAAAACATTAGATCGTTTCAATGAAATTTTTTTCTGAAATCGATGAAACCTTTCTTTAATAAAAAACACTCTTAAAAATGTCTAACCCAAACTTTTCAATGATTGTATACGAATCAAGTTACATTTGTTCACATTTTTTTGTCCTATGACCATTTTAAATCGGACCATTTTTCCATGGTGCAATTGTTTGCTGATTTAATCGTTTCATCTCTGTCACTTCCACTGTGTCCCGCTTGTTTCCTCCCATAGAAACACACACACACACTCACACACACACTCACTCACCGAGCCAGGACACGGTCGCCTCCCGGAGGGTTTATCTCTGCGACCGACTGCGCCCGACGTATAATCACATAACAGCGAATAAAGCGTCGTAATTTATCCAATAGGATTAACATAATTTCTTCTGCCTCAGATCGTTTCCCCCGTGGTGTTTGCCCACATAGACGCACCGCACACCACACTCGCACTGAAATAGCTTTGGAAATGATTCCCCACTTTTCCGCACAAAAAAAAAAAAGTGAAATAAATAAACCCCCAATCCGATCGGTGTATCTGAACGAGAAAGTTTTATCCGTTCGCGTGAAGCGAAAGTTTTCCCGATCGTACGACCGACGGCCGACAACGTCACCCCGTTGGCGGCTACGGTTATAGGCGCCTCGTAAGGATGACCACTACAAAAACACACACACAGCCAGGTGGTAATGATACGCGCTGCTTGTAAGCGTGTTATCTCTTTAGCCCGCTTTTCTCGACCAACGCGCCCGCGCCAAATGGAGACGCCCGGTGGCCGGTTCATGTCGACGATAATCATATGGTTCATGTCGGAATCGGTCTGCTGGGCGGGAAGCAAACCGCTGGCTTGGAAGGAAAGTTTCACGCCCGCACGCATAAAGAACTACTTATAACCAATAAATTATGACCGCTCCGGTCATGCCAGCCCGTAATGGTGTAATGAAAATGGAATTAGTGCAGCAAACAGCAAACAAAACAATGAATTTAGCGCGGAACCCCTTTTCACGGGGTGGCCGTCTGGTCGCGTTAAGCTCGGATTGTGTGGTAAAATATACGCACACGGCTGCAGCGTGTTCGTGTCGTACCAAACAAGTCAATATCCGGCGCGTTCGGCGGGCGCGGCAAAGCGGTGGCAAAGGCAAATAAAGTATAGGGATATGTTCGAATAAAAGCGATTCCTGTTGGCTGGGCTAGGGGATAAAGCTTGCAGTTAATTACGGGGCCCACCGAGTGGCGGATGATGGTGGCAGTTTTTTCTCGTCTGCCCGCAGTGTGGTTGGGTACAAATTGGGAATTGAGGAGAATGTTTTTCTTTTTTTTACGAGCTTCATGGGTATTGAGCGAGAAAAAGTTTATGTTATTATGCTCAATCGGGTTCGGTGGAGCTATTTTTATGGGATAGCTTATTATATCTAATTTTTTCATCGATATTTTGAACGATATTTACAAGAGAAACGGTGTAATTAGTTAGTTTTTATTTAAAAAAAAACAAATATCCCGAATTCGTTCCAAACCCCGCGTCTTGAAATTTGGCTTAATGAAGAAAAATAATTACAAAATATTAAAACAAGTGTAAGCACGCCATAACAAGCTATTTAAAAAGTCTCTACACACATACCAAGTGGCATAAAAAATCCGCACTTATACTTTTTAAAATGGAAAACTTGGAGCTATTCATCGCATGGTACATTTCAATGGCAATTAATTCATCGCAGCTCATGCTTCTAGCAAACAAAATAGTGCCTTGTGCAAAACTGCAACATGCCCTACTTGCCTGCAAATGCTTCGAAAGCACGGGGAGCAAGAAAACCCTTACGAAAAACCCTCATAATTACTTCAATTTATGCTACCCGCTTGATGATGACGGGGTAGCTACTTAGAAAAACCCATCTTGTTGTATCTTGTCAGACCGGAAGACCCGGCGAGCCGAGCGACGAGTCGTTCCAAACAGAAAGCATCCTTACAACACACTGCAAACAACTGCCGTGCGACTTTTCGCATTGTTTCGGTTCTTCGCTCGTCGGCTAATTAAGTATTCCTGCCAGTGAATTCCGTGCCCAACTTTTCGTCACACGGCTTGGGCGTGCGTGCGTGTGTGTGTGTGTGTGTGTGTCTCTGTATCCTTTCTGGTTGGTTTTGTTGCAAATTGGAAAACATAAATTTACTGCGAGGTTACATTCCATGCACGTTTCGTCGCTGCAAGACGAATCTTATCACAAAACTCTTCCCCGGCAAAAGGTCGCAAAGTCATCCACCGACGCATTTCTTCGGGGTGAACCCCTCAGCTGCGCAGCATTTTGTCCGCTGGATGCTTTAAAAATTATTCACCCGATCGTGGAACGGGTCCTCCCGCCACGTTGGTCGGGCTTTTCGGCACGCAGATATAAATCTACACCATGCTGGGTTTTTGTTTTACACGCCCGCCCAGCCGGTGGGCCTGCGGTGGGGCCAGCGGGACACGTTGATAGAAAAATCCACCAATCATTGTCAAAAGTTAGTTCAGCGAAAAGTTTTCCACCCTCGCCCAAACGGGGAAGGGGGGAAAAACGGGCCTTCGGGCCATGGCGGTCATGCAACAGTGTCCCGGAGGGAAAGCGAACGGTTTGTCTTTTCTTTTTTTTTTCGTGTTGCTTCGTCCATATTTCTTCTCCCACGGTGACCGAACCGCAACACTCCCCACTTGGGGCTCACTTTGCCAGTTTGCGGGGTCATGATTTCACCGCAATAGGACTTGTCAAAATATTGTTTTATCCACGTGCCACAAACCACCGGACCGCGGAGGTGGCTGCTGCTTCTGGCACTCAATTAGCGAAACGACCGCGGTGGACGGGGAGGGGGAGGGGGAGGGGGGAATAAAGCATAATTTCAAGCATCAGGCCCAATGGTACGAACAAAAAGGACCCTTTTGACCCCTTGATGGTCTGGATGTGAATGTGTTTTTCCGGTGATTTTTGTTTTTCTTTCTTTGAATCCCCACCCTCAAACACTTTTTGGCTTGTGCTGCTGGTGCCGGCGCTGGTTCTAGTGGTGATAATTGAAAAAGTTTTGACCATCTCCGCATGCTCTTGCCCTTTGGTCGCCCTTTCTCCCACACCCGCAAGACATCTTGGTTTTATTTCAGTGGGCTCTCACGCGACAGGCATATCGTGTCGTGCGCAACCGGGATGGGAAATTAATGAGGAAACGACCGTGTTCAATCTGTTCGTCGAACGCGCTGCCTGTTCGCTAGTGTTCGATTTGTGTCAGCACACGATTGACAGTGCGATGTTTGTGTTGAGTGAAGTTTGGACGAAAGTATAATACAAAGCTATGTATTTTCAAAAGAAAAAAAACGAAAATAAAGTTTTTCTCCAAATATCGATGGAGAATATGAAACAAAATGCTTCATGGAAATGTCATTTCGAGTTAGAATTAAATAACATGTTTATGGACAATAATTGTGTTTGGACGGTTGTTTTTGTACCTTAATTTGTTTCAATTTTAGATATTTTTTTTAAGTAGAAAAAGCGGTAAACGATAAGCACAATTTTAAATTAAATTTAAAAACAAATCCATGACGTCTTTTATAAAAAAATTTACCCGTACACATAAGTTTTCTTTTTAAACTACTTCAAATTTTGCAGCAGTAAAGATGTCAAAAGATTCTAATTAATATTTCTTCAAGATTTTGTTCATGTTAAGTTGGACTGTAATGTAATGTAAAATTGTGTTTTGAAGTGATTTCTGACGATCACTTGAATATTTTTTCTACAAGAATAATCAATGTGAATAATGTAGTTTTTCCAGAATGTGAAGAGAGTTTGAGCGAAAAAGCAACGTAAATTCAGCGACCCTCAGCTGAAATGCGCCTTTACACGCACTCCCATAAAGCAAACGAATCCATAAAGATTAAATGCACCCAACACCGTCATAATTCATCCTCTTCACCTCCAGCGCGAGTGCAAAACGTGGCAGTGAACAAATGCTCTTCGCTCCATGTTTGCTTGCATTGGGCCTTGCCTTTTAGCCAACTAGAAGACCAAGCCAACCGGCTACAAAACGACAATTCAATGAACAAACAAATAGGCACTCCAGCTGCAACGCGAAAACACTACATCAATCCGACTGCGAGCGGCCGCCAGCCATTCCGAGCGTTTCGGTAAGGCTGTTGGGTCGAAAAAAAATATTGTCATACCATTTACGGCTCGGCGCTGGGCTTACTACCCTTCTCCGGCGTGTCGCGAGCGTTCTTAATTGGCTTGTGGCAATGAGGCTCCAATTTTTGCACCCCTTTCACGCAAAAAGTGGGTAAAAAAATCGCCAGGCACAACAAAAAAGCCAGGACTGTTAAGAAAAAAGGACGTGTAACAGCAGCGTAAGAACTGGTTGATGTTTTTTTCGTTTTTTTTCGTTTCAAACCAAATGTAATGAACAAACAAACACAAAAAAGAATGTATTTCGGCGCGTGGAGCACCGAAATTGGGATGATAAAAAGTTGTTTCCTGCTGTGCCCCAGTTGCGTTGTTGTTCTATCGGTGGTAAAGTGGACAAAACATGCGCCATTTGGCACCAGATAAATCACTCCGCGTAGGCTTCTTCATCAATTCCCGTGGGCATCGGGAATGGAACGATGCGGACGGCGAAAAGGGAAAAAGTTGATTTTGTGGCCAGCCGGCGGGCGAGGGAAAACAAAACCGTCCCGTGCAAACAAAAACAAAGGCACCCGTCGTTTCGGGCTTGCGTTTGTGTTTTTTTTTCACCTCTCCTCCTATTCGCTTGATAAGTTACAATGTTTCGATGGGCGTTTGTTTTTTTTTTTTTTTGTTTTTTCGTTCCGATTTTTTTACCCCCCTGCTCATATCGGTATGATCAATGTGAGCGTGTGCGTGGAACGCCAACCGAAACCGAGAGGAAAGCCTTTTCCTACACGCGCGGAAAGAGGCAAACTTTCACCCCGTTGCTTATCTGCGTCATGGTTTGTGTCCTTGGGACAAGTCGGACTCCTGTTCCGGTCGGGTGATTTATGGCCTTTCGCTTGGGGTGAGCGAAAAAAAAAAGAAACCTCCACTCGCTTACACACACGCGTGGTGATTCCCAAGGGGAAAAAAGAACCGTCCATTTACAGCGCCCCATCACACCCCGACTCGCTCGCTTTTTATTGGGAAAAAACTAAGCGCACATTTCCCCGTGACAAAGATGCTCGTTTGCCCTGCACATTTCCGTTGATTCGTCCTTCGAATTTACATATGCATACGAGCCGTGGGCGACCGATGCGGTAAGACAACGCGACACGCGACTCCAAGGCGCTCCCGGTGTCGCACAGCATCCATTAGATTCATTTATCAATCAATTTTCTCACCCTCCCCTCCCCCACCGTCTGGCGTTTCCACCGATTTCAAAATTGTCACCGCACGGTTTCACGCGCCAGCCACCGTGAGGAAGCCAATTTGGAGTGCCATTATGCTGTCATTTCCATCGTGACGCTCGGCGCAACGTCTTCACGATCCGGTACGCAACGGAGCTTGATGAAGTGTGCCAATCAAGTGTGTCGATCTGCCGCGACGTTTTCCCCGAAAGAACAACACACACACACACGCGTCAAATGCAAACTCAAACCCGTCTGGAGGTTTGCCGGCTGTGCGGCGAAAGGGAACGAATACGTTCTTCACTTACCGAATGTAATTTGTCGTGTCGGCTTCTGTTTTGCGTGTGATTAAGTGCTCCTCAGGTTTCTCCACCGGCTGGTTTTGTCTGCATCAGAGAAAAATGTCCCCATTAGCAACAAATGTTCAAGTAGCGCAGTGTTTGGTTTTGATGTTTGACGATGCAAAGACACCGGATTTCAGAAGTGGGTCTATATTAGCGCACTGTCATATCGGGACATAAAGGTTGACATCGTTTTTAGCGCACCTGTAAGTGGCTTTTGCTTGGGTGAAGTGGGTTGTTTTGACAACCGAAAGGTTTCTAGAATCAACTGCAGGTGGATGGGTGTTCTTCAAGGAGATTGTGTGCGAGGATGTGGTTCTTTGTTGCTAGAAAAAAGTTTTGTTGAGCCTGGGATTGTTTATTAAAATTAACCTAGTCCTACAGCAAAATTGCATTTGATTTTTTCTGATTAAAAATAACAAAAAAAATGTTCACATCTGTTTCGTCAATCAGAAAATCTACAAAATGGATTTATTAAATATGCTGAATTGGAATAAATAAATAATTTAATTGTTTTTAACCAAATTGTGAGACCAATTCAAAATAATAAATAAAAATAGTTTTGTAAAGAAACATTAGCTTTCGTAGTAAAACTTCTTTCAGTAATTCTGAAAGTAAAATTGTTTTATTCAAATTTGCGCTGTATGTTTTCATTTTTGAAATGTTTATGTACCTTTGCATTTGACGTTTAGAATTTTTATTGAAATATTTCATCTTTTCTTAGCATTTATGGATCTAATTGAAGCAAGCTGCTTGAAGATCATACTAAAAACCGTCGTTTTGGATTAAACACTCATTCTAGTGATTAATTTCACGGGAAAGACACTCCTTCTTAAGCTTGATCGTAAACAATAATCTAAAAGCTGCCAACATGAGAACAAGTGCGTAAATTTCCTCGAAGAAACGCCTGAGTTTTCGTTTAATCGTGCCGCGTGCTTCAACGGAATCCAAAGGTCGTGCAGTAGAACATTTATTAAACCAAGCCTGTGTTGTTTTCATTGTACCTGAGGATCTGAATTGCACTTTAAACGGAACCCTGCTTTCAATCCTTCCAGTGAAAACGATATCGCCACGTCTCGGCTACAAACGCTTCGGTGGAACGACTACGCACCTTACCGCACCCGTAACTTAGTTCTTGTAATGAATTCCATGTAATCACCCCAGTGCCGGCAGTGAAGCAGTCGGATACAAATTGTGGCGAAAACGAAATCAATGGGTACCGGCTTTAATGCATTCATTACGGTGTTGCGTCACGCACGATGCTCATAAGAATGTCTCGTACCGGGCCCGCCCGTTTGCCGTTCGTTTAAGCGGCCTGTTAGCAAGGTGCTTTACCGGCCCTTTTTTGCGTACGGGTAAGCGAAACGATTCGTTAGGGTGAAGGATATCGTTTCCGAAACATTCCGATACACGTATTCTTTCTGGGACCGAAACCACCTGTGCACCTGGCAGGGTTGGGTTTGTCGGGCGAACGGGAAAGGCGGATTGGGGCCGTCTCAAAATGGGGCTCGTTACATTCCATTAGAGCACTTGTTCCCTTTGCTCGGGTGGGGTTGGGAAAGCCGGAAATGGAAGCCCGGTGACGGTGAATGACGATGATGCCGGTCACTATTGTTATGATTATGGATATTCCAGACGTCCACTTTTGCACTGAGCACTGAAATCAGAGCCTCATGGTGGGCAGCTTTCGGCTGTCCCGGAAAATTTCATCGCACTCGAGCCCTTGTTTCCATGATTGGTTCGCCTTTTCTCTGCACACTAGAGGGTCGGGTTTTGTTTTTTTTTGTTTTTATCGTGCACATTCAATAGCACTAGGGACAGAAACACATACAAAAAAAAATCTATAAAGATCAACGTTAATCCGGCGATACTTTCATCTCCACTCGTATCAAACCATGCCGACCATCCGTTGCCGCTCGCGCTCATTGCGGAGATCAGCGTTCGATTGTCATAAATGGAGAATAAATACATCACGCAGCGTACAGAATACGCGAAAAAAAACTCACACACACACACACACACACACTCTCACATCGTCGGATGAAAGCGTCGGATGACACGCGACGGTGGGTGAGTGGGAAAGCTTTCGTGATTGCATTCCAAATGGGCGGATTTTCTTTTCCCGTGCCTGCGAGCGGGCTTGTATGGGGGGGTGCACTCAATTTTCATCCTTTTTCGTAATCCGTCCTCGCTGAGCCCAGAGGCCTCGTTTGTGTGTGTGTGCTTGTGTGTCACAAACGTGCGCGTAGACATTGGCGTTTTATGAGCCGATCGTGGCCGGACGCTATTGGAAAACTTTTTTTTGTTTTTTTTTTTTGGGAGGCAGGAAGAACTGAATTCTGCCTCTTCCAGGGAATATCCGTCTGTCACTGACCTCGTGTACATGTGTGTGTGTGTGTGTGTGTGTGTGTGTGTGTGTGTGTGTGTGTGTGTGTGTGTGTGTGTGTGTCTGTTTGATGATGGACGGATGACCAGGGCATGCACGAAACGCAAAGGCACCAACACACTTCATGTTGAGGTTGGCCAAGGCGACCTGCGACGGGCAAATGCTGCCACTGACAGTTCGTGGTATAAAATCGCCGGCCGTTTTACTCTTTGAAGCGGACGAAGAACGAAAAAAAACCCCGCACAGATCAATGCTGTGCTGCAGCATTCCGTGTCGCAGCGGTGCCGCAACAATTTTCCGACTTGTACTTTTTTACGTGTTCCAGCTTCGGGCGTGAATTCTATGGGCGGAACGGGTTGGCGAAACGGGGCAGGCTGACAGCTGGCTCGAGCTTTGGCAATGGTTTTGACACCGAATTCCAGCCCTCCCCGAAACATTCCGCACGAGCGTTCGATCCGGGTGAGGGAAAGTGGCTTTTTCGGAAGAAATAATGGCCTCGTTACGTTACGTACGCTCTTTGGGCTCAAGTCGATTCCTGGGCGTTCGAAGGTGGTGGTGATGGCGGCCCGTGCACGCGCCTCCGATATGACACGCCAAGTGTAACGGATCAGCTAATGTATGCCATAAATTATTCAAATTTTTCGCACACTGATTCAAATAATGCCGTTATGCATTAGATGTCACACCGGGACGCAGTTATTCATTGTGGTCCGTTGTCCTCGCCCCCTCTTGCCTCCCTCGTCCCCCATTTCCAACCGGTGCACAATTCAATAGACCCGCCAGCTCCTTGGCAGCTTTTCCACTTCTTTTCGCACACCACCATCGGTTGCCGGGGATCGATTTTCGATTTCAGTTCATTGATGCGCCATATTTGAAGATGGGTAAAAAGGGCTACGGACGGTGGCATGGTGGTCATAATGGTTCGTAATGGATGGTATTCATGCCAGCGGCCAGAGGGGGGGGGGGAACGAGGAGAGCTTACCGAAATCGTCCCGAATTGGCATCGTTCCAGCAGGAATGGTGAGCATGGAAAGCGCATTAAAATATAGCATACATAATGCTTGATAAAGGATTATCCGCCCTTAACCGGGAGCACGCATACGCAGTACGCAGCACCGGCAGCAGCAGGACGGGCGACGGGAGGCAAGATGGGCTTAAACTTATGACATTCTTTTCGACAGTTTGGCAGCTTAATAGGTTTATGTTGGAACAGGGGTTTTGTAGCAAAGCGGACGTCGAGGCCAAGGAAAGTTTTAGGAGGAAAGTGGAGCAAATGCAGTAGCAAGTCGAAAGTGGACACTATTTGTCTTCAGTTGGTCATGCATTCGTATTCTGGAAGATTGTTGAATTGACTTGCGTTGAATTTGTTTTCAATATGGTGAACGTTAAAGATTCATTTACCCGGAAAATTGCAATAAATATTTCAGATGTACGTAAGTAGTGTAAGAAAAATATCATTTATCTTTGAGATGTTGTCATAAAAATTAGTGGTTTTAATATTTTAGTCGAGAACGGTTAAATAAAGTTGTATTGTTAATCAAAATCAAGTCAGTACGATTGAACAGTTTACCCCAAATTTTTTTTTCAAAGTTGTCCTTCATAAAAAAAATCAATGAAAATAAACAAATCCTCCCATAAGTACATTTTTTAACAATTACACAATACAAAATGCCTTTCAGGCGATTTACAACGACGTTTTATTGCAATTAAAAGCTCAATTAAACCACCAATTACGCGATGAAAAGATTGTAATGCGATATCCAGACAAGAATCCGGTTCAAAGGGCCAACTGCTCGGGTTCACTTCACTTCACACGTGTCTCTAGGGATGGATCAGCAAATGCGGATGGGATCATTCTGCTCCGCGGAACGGATCATTCTGTTCTGACGGTGTTATAAAAAAGAAGTTAATCTTATTTATCGTTTACGGTGTCTAAAATACTTCACAAATCTAACACGTATTAATAAAGACACTCTGTCGTTACTATTCCCGCAAATTACCCATTTCTGTAGTGCAGTTGTTAAATTGACATCATTAAATAGATTCATCATTCTCACTCCCCATATTTTTCTTTATTTCCCACGATACAACTAACACAATTTTCTTCCTATCATGAGGAATAATCGTGCAAATCCGACACATCCGAGCAAAGCGTCCAGAGAGGGCAAATTGTTTTTACGCCCACTCCTTCCACCCTGCCCGGAGGGTAAGCCCATATTAATGTCGATATGTTACCCCGATACGCATCACAATTTCCATGTGCTTTAACGAGAGAAAACAAGCTGGTACTGGTTTCGAGCTGGGCTTCGGTCCAGCTGGGAGTGGGAGTTTTGGGGAAGAACCGGGTGAAAAAAGGGGCAAAAACCAACATTCGAAACCAAACCAATCCAAACCGACACCGAGAGCTCTGCCTCTCCGGTCGGTCGGGGAGGATTCAATCGTTCAAACAAAACCCCAATCTCGGAACCGGACCCGGGCCTCTGGCCTTTGACTGTTTGACCGGAACACATTTTCTTGCTCCCTTTTTTTACGCTTGTTGAACCAAAGGGACGGAGGGAGCGAAACGGTGCTCCAACCATGGTCTCATGTGGTGTGGGAGGACCTTCCCCATCTCCACCTCCACCGGACGGTGCAGTGCCTTCCAGCGCAAATGGTTCGTTTCATTTCGTCACCAATGAATTTTCCGCTCATGAAAAGCAAGCAAGTAAGAAAGGTTTGCCCGGACGCTGCTCGCCGTTGCTGCCGGGGTGTTGTTTAATCCCCTCTTACCCGTGCGGGATTCTCTGCCCGCCGGCGATCCATTTTCCCCTTGTGGTAAGCGTACGGGATCATGTTTTTCTTACGGATCGCAGCAGGAGGTTGCTCTGTTTGGTCAGCAGGTGGAGGTGCGAGGAGGTACGGTGAGGAGGAAGGAAAAGGAGGGATAAAAAAAACGATTCAACCAACAAGTCTGCGAATCGCCCGAGTGATGGAAAGGAAAAGGGAAAGATAGAAAAATCTAACCTCCCGAAATCGTCAAACAGGAACTGTTTGCATTCATTCGTATTCGCTTTTTTAAATAAACGGTTGTTTAGCAGATTTTCCCGGTCCCGATGGAAAGTGATAGCTACGATGCGATGAAAAAAGGGCTCAGGACGGCAGGAAAAGCAAATCCCGGAAAATGGCCTCTTTACATTTTGCCCACTCCGAAAACGATAAGGTCAAGCTGACGAGCGTGATGGCGCTCGGAGCAAATCTCATCCCATTAATTGTACCGAACGGACTCCGAGGGAGTTTTGAAGCTTTCAAGCTTTAAGTTGGAATTTAAATAACAAACACCGAAACACCTGACATTATTTAACACACCGTGTTTTTTGTTTGTTTTGCAAGTACGCACATAAAATAAACCTTTAGGGCAAACATTCGGCAGCGGAATAAAATAAAAACTTTCAAATGAAATGCAATAAAATTCCCGAATTGAGCGGCACATTTCGACCGAGGAGAGCAGAGTCCGAAACTGCATTCCCCATTGCGAACGATAATTCAATTCTGAGCTTCTTCCCCTTCCCCGGCCACGGTAGGGGCCGGTCGTGACGGATGATGTGATGAAAATTGCAGCGACAATCATTTCAATCATCATACAATTTATTGAATCATTTTCCGGAAAGAAGGAATCCATCCAATTATTCGTTCGAGAGGCTGTTGCAAATGGACTGGAGCCGACCGGCATTCCCCGGGCGCGAACTGTGAGCAACAGGGGCATGGGGAGGAAAAAATGAAGGTTAAAAAAATGCCTCCCATCCGGAGCGCGCCACCAGCAGCGGGATGGTTGGAAAATGGGCAGAAAACCGTCCCGATATATTGTTGATTACGAGTTGGCAGCGATGGGAACTGATCGGGTGTGGACGTGGTGAAAGATGAAGTGGTGAGGAAATCAATCAATGCCACAACCCAAGCATACACACACACACCCTGAGCACAGCATGAGCGCTGAATGGTGCTGAAGATGCTCCAAATTGCAATTCGCTGGCAATTTCAGGGCTTCCTTGGCGAGAGAGAGAGAGAGAGAGAGCCTGGGAGACAAACTGCCGCTCGGGATGGTCGAACAAATTTCTATTTTAAAATCGATTAACCCATAAAACACTTAATCCAATTGATTCCGGCTGTTTGCGCGTGGCGTCACACTGCTTGTCGGGTGTAGGAACTATCCAGCGTCTGGATGGATGGGTGAAATTTTGGTTCTGTATCAAGCCCGTGTCTTACATTTACAGCGCGACAGTACGATATTTATGTAGTAAATAATTTGCGTCAATTTTTCTGTTCTAACAGCTGGGCTAATGAAATAGTGAAAAATGAATTGCAAATTGCATACATTCTGGCGCAATAACAAGAATCATCAATCTAGAAATATGAAAGATACAAAATTGGCTTGCTTTTATGGTTTCAAAATACATATTGCATTAACGTTTCAATTATTGAGCCTATCGAAGTAGAAAACAAATACCAAATTGTGTAAAAACTATCTTTCCTTTAGCTTAGCTTGGTCGAGATTAATAGTCTCATTAAGAAAATAGATGATTAATTTGTATAAATCGATAAACTTTTCTTTAAAAATTATCTTTCTCGTGATGCATGTATTTTGAATGAAGAAAACAAAAACTATCTTCTTTAATAGAGTTTACCGTTGGCCACGTTGGATTTAAAGTCCTTTGTCAGTCCACCGCTCGACCAATTTCTTCCACGACAGCAACCATGGTCGATTTTTAAGTACCACCGAAGGCGATGAACCATGACCTGATGATGTTTAGTGTTGTAAAAAAGGAGGAGCAAGAAAAAAAAACAGCCATTTCAACATCAAGGACATCATTTCGCTTCCCACACATAATGGTCGCCTAAGGTCATATCTCTCGAGCATCTCGAGATTATCGGAACTTCTCGCCCTTTTTACGAAAGTTCACACGAGACACGCCACTTTCAGCCCCCCGCACCGTATCGACAGTACGGAGCAATGCTGTACGCGTGCGATAGAAATCGACTCGCTACCGGGAACAGAGCACAACGCACAAAAATCACAAAAATACATTAACGCTTTCGATTCGCATTTCCGTAGCGTGTGTTGGGTGGGCCTTTTATATTCCGTTCGTCGCTTCGGGCGCTTTATTTTTATCATCCTCAAACTGCGTACAAGTGTGTGTTAAAGCCACATTCACACACGCGCTCGCACACACCCAAAGTGAGAGCATAAAATACGGAAGTCCTTACAGTGCGGCGTGCGCTTTGGCCACGGCACCCACGGCAGCAGAGCGTAGCGAACATTCGGGCGCCATTCCGTGGTCAAAATGTCAACCGAAACGCCCGGAAGCGAATTCGTGACACGCACTGGGAATTGAAAAATGGCACCCATGACGACCGTTTGACGAAGGAACGGGTCGCACCCGATACGGTGCGGAGAGAATGCCAAGCGAAGCGAGAAAACGAACAGATGACAGATTTCCGTTAAAAGTCCCATCAGAAAACCGTCCGGCAATGTGTGTTTGACATTAAATCGATTAATTTTGGGCGCTCGTAGGTGAACGTAAACCTTTCCGGGGTCGTGTTTTTATGCTCACCGCTCACCTTCGCACCTTTTGATCCGCTAACGGTTACGATTTTCCGTACGATGGAAGCGATAATGTGGCAAACATATTTTCACCAAACATTTGTTTTTTTTTGACCACCAAAAACCCGGATGCGCAGTAAGTTCGGCGTTGCCAAAAAAAAAAAAATGGCTCCAAAATTCATCACTTGCACTGGGTCGTAAAACAAAACTACACACAACGCAACACTGTGCGTCCTCACCCGATGCGACGGGCAGATCACTTTTCAATTGCAATCTACTTAACAACCATTCGCCTCCGTTTCCGACCGACGACGAAGCGACGACGAGGATTGCAATCTAATGCATCGGTGCACACATTCACTGCAGTGTGCAGTGGCTGGTGGCCTTAAGTGGGCGACACATGCTCAGCAAAACGAGCTGCCTCGGATTTCGCAATATCACCATCATCCGATAACCGAGCGAGAGCAGTTTTATTTTATCCCGATCCGGGGTGCGCCTGAATGTAGGCAAAAAATTGTTCCACTGAATGCAATCACCGATGATTGTTGGAGCCCAAAGACGATCCTAGTGTGTGTGCGAGGCCGGCCCCGTGGCGTACTCATCGTACCGGATCCGGATCCGGTTCGTAGCCGAATGCGTGCCAGAGCGTGAGTAAATAATGAAGCAATAGACTATTTCTCCCAGGCCGCCCAGGTTTTTCTTCCCGCACCTTCGCAGCCCGTGCGACCCAGTTCCCAATTTTGGAAACCCTAATGGGACACGGAACGCTCTCCAGGGTCGGCAACGGAGCTGCCTCCACGCGGGGCCTCCACCGTGCGATGCATTCGATGCATGTCGGCGAAGTCGAGTGGTGAGGCCGGGAGGCCATAACAAATGGGAAGCTAACGGTCCTGGCATGTATGCAAATGCTTTGCTGCATGTGCATGGGTTGGGGATACTTTGAGGTTAGGACACGGGTAGACATTAATTGAGGAGTGCTGCTTCGTTGCGATGCTGAACGTGAACAGATGTTCCTAGCTGCAAATGTGTGTGTGTGTGTGTAAGAGAGAGAGAGAGAGAGAGCGAGAGAGCGTATATGCTGCAAGCAAGATGCCAGGATAGAACGACTTCTCCACTCAAGGGACCCATTAGGGAGCGTGCGAGCGTGTTTGTACTGCACTGGATGCTTGCAGGAAATGTGTGCCATCCACACACTGCGGCATACATTTCGTCACAAGCCCAGCTAGAGTGCAAAAAAGCCTCGCCCACTACGATCGGTATTACAGAGTGAGAGAAACAGCCGGATCAAAAGAAGTGCTCGCCATCGCCCTCCTGAGCTGGTGTCTTTCGGTTAAGTTTCAACGAGTAACAGAGGGAGCGGGTGCGTCCCGAATTCTGTCACCTCACCACGCACCACAACCGGAAACCGCAGATGCTTCAATCCGGAACCCAAGATATCACCGTACGCTGTGCGAATGGAGGTTGCCTTCGGTCAGCATGATATCGTTGTAAAAGCGGAAAGCATAGTTCCTGTTGAAGCAGCACCGTCATGGGATGAAAACTTTAGTTTATTTTGGCAACACTCTCGTTCCCGTTCTGGCGAGTGAGTGTTGCACTCAACAGTGTACAGCGTGCTACCAATCGACGCATAGATTCCAAAGCAAACGAACCTATCGTCGATGATGGCCTTTCGGGCCAGCATGCGATTGTTAATCTTTGCCGGGAATCTCCTGGAAGCTTGACGCTTTCAAAGAAGACTTGTAAATCATCACACGAGTCATTTGATGCTTTGTTCGTGTAAATATCGTTTGAGTGTATCGTTCCTACCGTGATGTTGGAGTTTAAACCGTGTACCAAAAACTCATCCACTTTATCCATTTTACAATCTCCAAATTTAATTAGGAAGCGATAGTTTGCGTGCCCGCCAGAAATGAGAAAATTCATTACAACAAAATTGCTTATATTGGGGAGAATTTACTGAGTTGAACTAGCAAAGTTGGTTTACATATTTTGTGATGTAAACAATCTAAATAAAATATCACAAGTATCTGGAAAATGTATTTTGGATTAAGAAGATAAACGAAGTAAACGGCAAAGGCATTATTTCTATTTTCCAAAAAGAAAGTCGACATTATCACCCTGAAAGTATGCAATGTTTTCGATATTTAAAGGTATAACAGTCTGCAGTTTTTATAACACTTTAAAACTGACTTCAACTTGACTTTCTTAATATGAAAAAAATTGGTAGGGATCGAATTTATTCTATTCAACTATCCGAATCGTTTATAAGACAAAATTAGGCAACTGATCATCTAATGCCCAAGTAACATATTCCCCTATTTGTCACAAGATATCAGATTTATGGATGTAAACATCCAATGACCACACCCCACGAGAGCAGCACGCTCCGGAAAACGCCTGTTTGGCGAAATCACTGCCTCATTTTCCGCCTGACTAATCGGCAACGTCTTGGCACGAAGTTCGTGTTTTGGTTGTTGTACGGCCCGTACAGAAGCAGCCGGGCTCGCTATCGTGCTGCTCCGTAATTAAACAATATGCGCATCTCTCCTTCACGCCAAGGGTGAGCTTTCCAAAGGCAAAACGGATGGATGATGTTTTTTTCCGAAACAGGAAACCATGCTCCGTGTGACTCCCTTGCCCCTTTCTACCCGAACTGTGTTGTAACGGATCCCGAAACCGTCTCGGAAGCGAGTGTTTCATCCAAGCAAACGACCGTTAACCATGAGCACTGAGTCGTTGCAAAAAGGGTAGTCACTTGCCACGCTTACACTACACTGCTGCGTAATGCGTCCCGCAATCTTTGATACTACCGCAAATTCCTTACCCAAACAAGACCCTTTCGGAAGGATATTTTCTTAAGCAGCGGATAAAAGCGTTGTCACACGGCGCTAATGTTCACACATTCGGCTCCCGCTGGGTCGAACGCTGGGCAGATTAACAGCCATCGCGCACCATCCACCGGGGGAGAGGGAGCAGGGCGGGGAACGTAAAAGCGAGACACGCAGTTTATAAATCATCTTAGCTCCCCGCGCGGCGGGAAATTGCTTTGCCACCCAACCGGATGGGATGTCTCTGTGTGAGTGAGTGAGCGAGTGAGCGAGTGAGTGTGTTTACCCTTCAACCTGGCGCGGTTACGGTGGGTTTTGGCGTGGTTGTTTGCGGGTTTATAGCAAACATATTTCAATTTCATCATCCACATAATACGATTTCCACATCACCGAATCTAACCAAAAACAGCGCGCGGAAAAACATACAGAATTTGATTTCGCGCTCACGGATTCGGTTACGAGATCAAGTTCCCGCCTGCCCTGTCCCGCCCCTAGCGTTGGAGAAGTCGTTGAAGCTGAAGAAGGAGCTTTTTCCCATCTGTTAAATGTTTTCCACCACTTCGCAGCGACATCTTTGGCGAGAGTGAGAAAGAGAGAGAGAGAAAACTAGAGCAAAAAAGAGAACGAAAGAGCGAGTGGAAGTGAAACCGGAAAAAGCACGGTTTACGCACCCGGACGACAGCGTTTCACCGGAGGGCAGCTGTGACGTAAAACGGGGGGGAAAACCATTTTCAAGGCAAAACCAGGCTACGGAACACACAAATTATCAGCTTCCGCGGGCTGGTCTCGGTCGCTGGTAGAAACAAATAGTCGCGTGTAGGCACACGATAGGATGATGGAAAATGCCGTTCCCGGTGACGCTTGCCTCGTTGCCCCGGTAAATAAACATCCATGGTAACGTCGCCCAGCCCAGGCAAAACCGGCCTGTCCACGAAGCCTTCAAACCATGGTACGAGATTGAAATTTTGCTGTCCGTAAGCAAAACAACAAAAAAAAAATCAGAAAGCAGAAAACGACAGGCGCAATGCCGTGCCCGTCGCGCCTGACTGTATGCACACCGCAGCACAGCTGAAAAGTGGAAGCACCCTCGGTTCCACCGGCAACCCAAAAGCAATCGAGCAATCGAAGCAAAATCAACATCAACTCGCGCTCGAGAAGACAATATTTCTCCGCTTTTCGCCCGATTTTCCCTTCGCACGGTTCACGGCTTTTTTCCCACGCAGTGCGCCCACTTCCCACCCACCACCACCACCACCACCACCACAGCCGCCACCGGCACCGGCAACTGGTGGTCGATGGAGGTCTTTCGTAGCGCTGGTGTACACCCTCAAAAAGATAAACAATTTCGTCTTCTGGCAAAATGGTTCCAGCATCGTCGAGCTGGGACACGGGCTGGGAACTATGTCCTTGTAGCAAACACACGAGCGAACGAGCGAGCGAAGGTTTCTTGGGGTGCTTTGGGATAGCGCACGTATCAAGTTTACCCCCGCTCCGGTGCGTTGTTTGAGGGGTTGGGATGAATGTTGTGTTTGAGTATTTGCCCCGCGTGGCATAGGATTACATGGATTGTGCCCTGGAAATAGGTCAACGGAAGTAAGTGAACGGATGGCAGCACGGATGCACGGGATGATGCATTTTCGTGGCGGTAACGCTCGGGCTGCATATCGAGCGAAACGGTTTCCGTCGGTGCGAATCGCCGTACAGTTAATGCCAATGTTAACTTTGCCACATTAACGATGCATCTTGAACGGGGCGTTTACTTAAGGGTAAGACACGCGTTCGCAAGTGCACTGTTTAATGTTTACGTGTGTTTTAGGCTCGTGGCTCGTTTTACCTGAGTTGAAGAATTGATATATTGAACATGATGAAATTATTTCGGAAATAAATTAATGCTTTACGAATTAGGAAGATGAAATATCTAAAGTAGGTAATTCAAAATACACATGAATCAGTAGATCTGCATCACCTAGTTGAATTAAAATCACAGGAAAAATTGTCTGAAAAAAATACACCGATATGGATTTAGTTTTATATATCAAATTATGAGTGCTTTTAAATAAAAGCTTACCGTATTCCAATGTTTACTAACGATTTTAAATAATTGAAACAGTGATTGTAATAAATATCGTAATTTTTTTGAAAAAAGTAAGTAAATCACACATAATACATCAACCATTTAGGGTAGTGTTGAGCATGTTGCATAAAAGTAGGAAAGCTCTTAAAGAAAAAGCTTTAACGGCGTATTGACTGATTATTGGCAAGGGGTTTGATAGGCCATACTCTAACTGCTGTTATTTTAAAGCAATTATTTGTTAGAGTTTTTTTCAATTCAACGCTGCCAAGCACACATAAAAAGTTATTCTCACAACATTGTAATTTTATTTTCAATTTCTCTAGATTACTTTTACACGTAATCAGAACTTTATCGGTTTAAAAACTATGTATAAATGATGTCCATTAATCATTCTATTCTATAGAGATCTATAGGCGGATCTTTAAAACCTTCTAAACCAAAACCTGCAAACCACTCGATGAAGAGATAAGCAAAATTCACTCACAAAAACCCGGGTGGGAGGGTCCTATATGGGTAGTGAACTCACCCTTGGCCGCTCGTGCCACACCAATCTTGGGCAACGTCACAAAGATAACGACGAACGCCAAGCCCACGGCCCACGGCACAAAGCACCGACCATGTCATAACATAATGACAATGGCGCTAACGACATTATGTAACGAACGATTACGACGACCCTCGCATGTCCTCTTCAGCCCCCTCCCTCCTCCCCCTGTGTTGCCAGGAAAGAAAACAATGTTAATGTGTCACTTTGGCCCAGCGAAAGCAAAACGACATCCCCACTTCGGTGCGTTTTTTTTCCCCCACGCGAGCGTTGGTCGGTTTTTCCTTTCCTCTCCACTCCCGTTCCCGTTTTTAAGCGGGGGGCTGAGGGTTTTAATGTCATAATTTGAATAATAAAATTCACCCGCAACAAACAAGCGCTCGCTTTAACGAATGGCTTTCCGCGGCTCGGCGCTTTGTGTGGGTCAATTTTTACCATTTCACTATGATTCTATTTCCTAGCGCGCGAGAAACACTGGGAGTGGGAACATGTCCTTTGGTTGAACTTCTCGCAACTCAAACATGTAGTTAACGACCCAAAACCCACCGCAGCTTCAACGGAGGGCTCCCTTCATCATACACACGCTTCGCTCTTACCCTCCGCGGCAAACAGGAGCCACCGGTTTCGGTGGATGGCTTAAGAATGTGTAATACAACCTTGAAGGAGAATATTTCGCACGCAACGGCCCTGTAGCCCTTTCGTCGCAACCGGCACCGATCGTCCGCCACTGCCGGGGTTTTCGCTCTAATGCGAGTGGTTTTTGCGGAACAAAATTTTCACCAACGAAACCGGTTTCGGAACGGGTGTGCCACCAGCACGACGGGCCCAAAACTTTCCCGATACCCAGCTGCCGTCGTTTCGAGACAAATTAAGATATTTTGCAGCGCCATTCTTGTTCGCTGGAACACTGCCAGGCCCGCGTGACGATGCCTGGTGCGTGTGCGTGTGTGTCTGTGTGTGTGTATTGTGTCAGAGGACACTGTCTCCAAATTACTTACTTCATTTAACCGACGGAAACCAGCGGTGGCGCTGAATGCATCGTCGGAATGGCGAAAGTGTAAGAAGTTTTAAAGAATAGTTTCAACAACAGCCAGCCAAAAAGCTGGTAAAAAGTGCGATGAAGCCGTGGGGGGGGGGGGGGGGAAGAGGGGGCTTTGGAAGCGGTGCGTAATCAGTGGGGGACGAGTTTGCGCTGCTTTGCCGAGACAAATTAGCTACCAGCTTCTGCTTTGTTTCTGGCGACATCGGAAGTTGTTTGTCTCGGGAAAGAAAAAGGCGGCCTGAAAAGCACAGTTTGCCTCAAATATTGTAGCTTGTGTGTGTGTTTTAAAATTGCTTTTACAGTTGAATACGAAATTATGCAGCTGAAACACATACACACGCGCATGAAAACGAATAATTTTAAATCCAAATCGTATACACCATTTTATTACAGGGGAACATCAAATAATCTGAAAACGCCTGAAAGTATGCAATAGCTTTCTAACTGCAGCATTTCTATTCAAGCAAATAAAATGGTGATAGATTTTTTCAAGCAAATTTTCTCACCATATTTATACGGTTTACTTTAACCGAATGATTGTCCTCGTTACTTTTTATTCATTCGGTATAGTTTTGGCATTTTTAAAAGATACTCGTTCTGACAAGTAACATAATCCTATCGAAAATAATCAAAATGATATAAGTTCGTCTACAAATCAGTTAACAAATTTATAATAGTTTGAAATCAGTTTCAGAGTTGCTTCAATTTGGAGCACACAAATCTTTTAATTTCCTTAAATCCCTATAATCTACTGTTCGATCGATTGTGCACGATTCCTCTGATTTGCCTAATGCATAAAAATGGTTTAATAAACCGTCAATCTAGCAATTGAAATGGTGGTCTACCCAACGTCACGTTGTCCGCAGTCCATTGCACTAACACCTACACTAACTCCCCTAGCCTCTAACCTCCAGTTTGTACAATATTCCACCCATTAGCATGATAATTGAAGCTCCCAATTTCCGGTGGAGGCTGTGGAGGGCCAAAGCGTGTAAAATAAATTATTGTCAAATTAAATAACTTCAGTCTGGCAAGTTCGAGTTGCGAGCCCGGTTTGCGGTTCCAGTAGTCGAGTGTGCTGGCGGCGATAAATTGCACCTAATACAATATTTTGATCGATGTTGCAACCGTTCGATTGGAGGCAGGTTCGTGGGATTCGGGCAGGTGGTTCGATCGGTGGTTTCCAACCAACCCCGGGCCCGGTTGCCCCGAGAATTCAACCGAACCGCGGTTAGAACGGTCGGGCCCACAACTGCTGCCCACTGCACGGACTGAGTGTGATAAATTTGCGGTTTACGAGCGTGTTCCGAGCGGGGGGGCTTAAATTCCACCAAACCACGTGGTTTGAAACTCGATAAAAAAATAACAACCCAGTTAAATGGAAGAAAGAAAGCGGGTGCAACATTTGGCACGGCTTGGCTGGGTTGCCGCCGGAGTCGGTCGTCTACGGCGATGTGACTTTCCCGAACCGTCGACCTGGCTGGCAACCTGGTGGCTCACAAATTTAGTGAATTTTGCGAGTCAAAAGTTAATGAAATATGATTACGGCGCGGAGCCACGAGATTAATTTCGCCCATCGTAAAAACTCCACCGGCACGGGTTGGAATCCCCGCGTTTTTATTTTTTTTGCTGTTGGCTGTTCGCTTTCCGGACCGGAGTTCGCGGAATGGCTCCCAAAATAACACGACCTTCTCGCAACCCCCGGGTGGCGATGGAAGGAAAACAGATTTCACGCATCCCACCCGGGCGCCGTGGGACCGAGAAATTAGCAAAATTTAAGAAGCTTGCGCCGTGGATGTGCTTCTCCATCCAACCGCTCACCGTACCTGGACCGGCGTGGAAGTTGCGTCATCATAAATCGAACGGTAAACGTGTGAAAAGGTATTAATTTTCGTCGGCAGCAAGATGAAAGGGCATCGCTTTAGGACGTTCGACCCATCCGGTTGAGGGGCCGGAGGGAAAGTCAGCTACCGGTGGAAGCGAAGCCTCCCTTCGAGCGAGGAGATAATGGATCACGCTAAACCACTGCAACACCACAGCGAGCTCCATTCCTCCTTGTTAGCCTCTCCTGCCACCCACGTCGTGTCGTGTGGGAAAAGTTGAATTTTTAGAAAAAAAAAAGTTGCGTACTTTCAGGTTCACCACTTTCGGGCAGGTATTCCTCGTGCGGATTGCACAAAATCCACCGGGCGGTGAAAAGGTACCACGGGGCTGTTGTGTGGTGGGGAAGCTGGTGAAAGGCTGAGATTTATGATGTTCAATTTATTATCGCTTCCGTGTTCGATACATTAAATCGTTCATTAATTATTCACGGTTGGTCGTCCGGTTTCTGTGGCGGGAGGAGGGGGCTGGGAGGGTTTTTGCTGAATGCAACACGCCCTGGACCTGGACGTGGGTCGCCTGCTGAATGCTAAAAGCGACTCATCGATACGGACCGTGCCGACCCGTGGGGCGGGGGCGAGAAATTCACCATCTCCGAAATTGCTGCCGAATGGGAATGGAGGGAAATGATCAACAGTGCTTTCGTTCTCGCTGCTGCTGCTGCTGCTGCGGCTCCTTTGGCTGAAGGTTTTAGCTTTAGAGTGCATGGATTTTGCTGTGGAAGGAAGTGGGTATGTCGTAATATTTCTTGGAAGTTATCTTACACGTTGCACTAACGAACGGTTCGCTGAATTTTCCATTTTAATTAGAAATATGCAAATTTATAGGTACTTTCACAGTGAATCAATTTTCTATGTTTTTTTGGGGAAAAAAGTGCATCACTTTTTATATTCATTCTAAAAAAATGAAATTCATTTTTTAAAAGAAACCATACACAATGGATTTTCCAATACATAAGCGTCAAAATAAAGTTACTTGATATTCATTATGAAGACTTTTTGATTTAAAAAATTTATCATAGACAGTAGGCCAGGCGTTATGAATATGGAAGATGAGATGAGTAAGATTTCAGATGAGTAAGAGAAGTGAAAACAATTTTTAACATATAAAATATACGACAATCTTTAAAAAAACTTGTTGTTATTGAATTTCAGGTTGTAAACTAGTTAATTAAATAAATCACCAACTAGGTTAACAAGCTGTCGCAAAACAGCTGATCGCATCGATTCCCACTTACTTAACGAACATGGCCAATATGTTTTTTTTTTGGTTTGTTTTCAGTGCTGCGGACATAGCAAGTGAGTTTTATCACCCTGTTTGTTTACTATTATCGCTGCAATAACAATAATTATACAGTAACAGCACCAGCAAATCGACCACTTGATAATGAACTTCATCAAAAGCGCTTCAAAAGGCGGCGAGTTCACAATCGCACTCGTTCGCACCAACAACGGGCGAAGCCATCGAAAAATCCCACCCACCCCACCTAACGACGTGTTAAAGTTAAAGTATTAAAATATAAATTCACTCGACAGCAGACACACCACCCCATCCCGTTCCCTCCGACACGCCGACACGAGGCGAGTCGTGACGAGAACAGCACTTTACTTAAATCGAAAAACAACACCGACCGCTTTGTTATAATGGCAGGGCCCGGGATGGGATCGGGGTGGATGGAAGCCCGCCCAAGGAAAAAAAAAACACACCTTCCCGAAGCGGACACAAAACAAACTGTCCCCACGAAGCGTGCCCGGGCGTGGCTGCGTTTCGATTAGGGAGGAAGATACCAGGAAGAAGATGAGACGGGGACCGACTGACACGCCAAGGACGATCATAATTTTCTATTTCTACGACCGAAAAACCATCCCCTCCGAGGTCACGGTACCCTTTTTCTGGATGAGAACGATGGGAGGGAAGGAATGCGGGGGGACTCCTTCCGGACTTTAACCGGGCGCTTTTCAAAGCTTAAGAGCCCTCCGGAAAAACAGCCATCGGTCGGTTGGTGCTCGAAAGCACGGAAAGTGAGCGAGAGCGAGAGAGAGAGAGAGTGCTCGCGCTAGAGTGAGAGCACCGAACGGTAGTAATTTGATTTTTATTTCTGGGCCCATCAGCGTAAAGAGCCGGAAAGTGTCCTCCGGTCCGGGCTCGATGGCGTCTGGCGTCGTCCACGGGTATTTTGTCCACCGGGTGGGACATAAAAAAGTTTAATGGAGAAAAAAAACCCTTTTTTCCACAAACTAACCACGGGCTGGCTGGAAAAACCACCCGCTTCGGATTAAATCTATCCATCAGCGGGAAAGCGGGTGCGCGGGATCGGAGGGGTTTTTTTTTTTTTGGGCGAACCGAAGGCGATTAGGGGATCTCGCTCGCCCATCATGGGACGTAATGCCGCGGTATAACAAGCAACCGAGACCGAGGCGGCAATAAAAAAAAAAGAAGTGTTTGACTCAAAAACCGACGGGGGCGTGTGGGGTCCGTTGTCGGGTTGACTGGGGTTAACCATCTTCAACCGGATCAAACAACAACATGCTCGCACTCGGTTAGGGGAGGGCTGGAAAAAAGGCGACCTACTTCAAAGCGTAAACAACCGGGTTAAAACCCGAAAACCGAACCCCCCTTTGAAACGCACCTGAACTGAAAAACGAAATAAATCACCAAATCATAAGCCATTAAAGTCGACATCATCCACTCATACACAAACGGGGCAAACAAACAAAAAAAAAGCAGCTGTGTTTGGGGTTGCTCGAAGAAAACGTCCAACGTTTTGCTCGCACTCCACCGCCAGATTTGCTCCTAATCAGCTGCCCGAAATCCAATAGCGTGCAAAGATTTCACAGCAAATCGGAAATCACCCGCCCGTTCGCCTCGGAATGCTCGGTATTGGTCACCCTGGCGGCTTCACGCGTCTCGCATCCCCAGTCCCGGGTGGGTTCTGCGGGTGGACAAATTCCGCATCCTCACCTCCCGCTTCCCGCGCCCCGTGCCTCAATCCCCGGGATGCCGATAATATAGATAAAAGATGAGACGGCAGTGAGCACGGAAGCGAATGGAACGCACGGCGGAATAAAACGATTGAGAAGATGGGTGGAAGAACGAAACGAGAGAGAACGAAAAAAAAAAAACCGGTAAAAACGTTGGAACGTGAAGAGAATTTCGACACGGCACTCGGTTTCGCCCAGGAGGCTCTTCAGCCCGACCCGATCGTGCCGTGCGTCGTGAGGAAAGAGCGCCAGAACGCGAAGAGCTCCAGAAAAATCCCCAACCGGTGCTTAGCCAGTCCCCGCGGGGACTTTGGGATGGGGGAAGGGAGAGGACCGGAGCCGTTGGCTTGCGGGTAAGTGCACCAGGTGGTGGGCGCCCTGGGCGTCGGAGTGGGTAAACATTTCTGTTTTTAAAGTGTGTCCTAGATGCGAACGGTACGATAAACGTATAACGAGTGGATAAATTGTGCTGCAAAATAAACTGACGATTTCTGCTGTTTGCTAGCGGGAATGGAGCGAACCGTGCGGAAGTGAGAGCGCGATACGGTTGGTAGTTGAGGTGGCCAGGTTGACGGGGAAGTTGTAAAAAAAAAACAAGGAGCTTTGTAGTAGACTTCATGCGGATATGCGTTTAAGTGATAAGATAAATAATACGCCGGGCCATAAAACAAATAAGCAATGTTTATTTCACATACGAATAGTAAATGTTTTTTTTTTAAACATTTGAACGTAAAAATGTAGGATGAGTAAATATTCTGTTGTTGGAGAACTAAACTCATAGTTAAATATTAATACTTAGAGTGAAAAATTAAATGTTTTTAACAATTATCAGATTTTTTATTGGTTCAGCTAAATATTTTCAAATGTGCTTTTTCATTTCATCTGAAATCACAAAGATAAAAGTACAACGATTTTGGAATAGTATTTATAAGCGCCTAAATGTAGGCAAAAATGGTTATAATTTGGTCTCGCTACAATCAAAAATGACTAGATGCGTTTGTGTTAGGTTTAGAATTCATACGAACATTTTCATCTGCTCTATTTTCATTTAACTAATTCAACTCTCTCGAAAGTGAAGTAAATATTTGTAAACTTCCAACTTATTTGAACCTTTATTCAAATTTGTTTCACGAACATTGCACACAAATCTCCTGCACCGCTTCGCCATCGACCTGTTGTTAATATAATCATCCGACATCAACTTCCAAAATGTTGCCAACTCCATCTTGATAATGAATCCCATCTCAAAGCGGACGGCTATCGGAAAATTTGGCACACATAAATCACCGAGAAAAGGATCACCGGCTGACAAGCTGCTCACCGTCACCGTCGGGCGGTCGGGCCGGGAAAAGGATCCACACCGGCACCGGTCCAGCGATGGAGATAAAGATTCTATTAAATTTCGCCGCTTTTGATTGGCACCTATCGATGGCCGGTTACGGTCGATTGGGTTGGAGTGCGATCGTTAATGGTAGGGTTTTTTTTTCTCCCTCTCTCTTTCGCTCTCTCCTCGAAGGAAGTCCCTTTTTCATCGGAAGGCTGTCGAGATGGATTGATTCATTCCGTAACGGGGTTTCAAAGGATAGCTTCGTGTGATTGTGTTATCTGATCGAGAGGCAAAATGGAACTGTAACTATCTGCTTCATTGTTTCGAATGTCAATTTGTCTCGCAATGTAGTGAGGGATAACTCACACACTAAAACAACTCAAACGAATCGCATTCAACAGCGCAATCACTCTCGACCGAATCCTGCTTAATTTAAATAGCTTTCCAACAAACCATCCCCAACGGGCGGGGGAGCTGGTGCGAATGAATAATCGAGAAAGCGTTTCATTTGCCACTCACCATAAAAGGAAAGCACTCGCTTCCCATCTCGAAGGTCATCACCCCAAGGGTCTCTCATTTGACCCGCTTGAGATGTCGAAAGAAAACGTAGCACAAAACTTATCTCATCAACAACCGGGCAGCAAAACCCACTTGGTGCCGAAAGGAGTGTTTTTGTGCATAAATGCACCCGAGGAGGGAGAGAAAGGGAGAGCCTCCGGGGCGGGAACAGAGGGGGAGGCATTAAACAATCACGACAAGAACGTGACCAACCCGAGGAGTCATTCAACGAGCAAACGAGCGAAATTGCCCCCGATCTGGAGGCGTTTTTCACGCGGTGGAGTGAGGAATTTAATTTCAACAACCAGCTGCTTTGCCCTTCCCACCCAACACACAATTGCGCACTCCGGGAGTTGTCAATTACTTACCCCGTTTTGAATGGTTTGCCTTTTTCCAAGAAGAAGCCCGTTCGCTTGAACGAGACAGTGGTTGTGCTTTTAGTTTTTTTTTTTGGAGCAATTTCGCACTGGACGGAACGACAATATTGTGCGTTGGAACGTTGGTTGCGATACGGAACGATAAACAAACCGATGGTGGCTTGCTGCGATGAAAGTTTGAAGCAAAACTCGAGCTCGACTCGAACCAAGCGTGCCTTGGAAATCGATGTCAGCCCACTCGAACGCCACAAGTTTGCTTTTGTTTCCGTTTCTTTTTCTTTTTTTTTTTCGTTCTCTTCTGGCTTTATTTGCACCGCTCGAATGGAGTTCTCTACCGGTTTAGAAGGAGGTGGAGGGTAATCCCGCACCAAAAGCACCAGTGTGCAGCAGTCGCAGGCCACACAATGAAACTAATCCATCAGCAACGAGCCGAGGCACGAATCGACCATAAATTTCGACCTTTCGCACTAGCCCTCCCTACCTTCCTACCCGGTACGGTGCGACTGAGCCGAGCGAGCGAAACGCAACGATGAGCTTCACGCTTACACTTCCACACGAGCCGATGCGAGGACTCACTTAAATTATGCACAAAACTGCATCGTCAGCATCGTCTAGTGGGGCCATCGGTGGATCATTTTTCTCACTGGCGCCCGTCGCGCGTCTTACACTGGCCTATATTTGCAAGATGTTACACACGCCGCACCGGATCACTGCTTTCGTTAAATTGATAATGTCGTCACAACGGAGGCGAAACCACGTGGTCGCAAGGAGCTGAGTTGGGGTGTGTGTGTGTTTTTTTTCTTTTGCTCTCTCTCTCTCACCTCTTGTTACTCACCTTCCTATTTCACACTTTCGCAGCAAGCAAATGACACACCTTTCTTGCGGTCAGCCGAGGTCTACAGCTTCAATTTCTCCCTTCAATAGGCGATATTCCCTTCCCGCACACAATCACTCGCGCTTTGCTAATGCACCAATCGCACAACACAACTTAACCGCCCAGAACCCGAACGCGTCGTTTGGGGATGCACCGAACAGAAGAAAAAAACTACCACCGTCATCACAGCATCAGCATCGGGGGAGAAGCACACAGAAAAACACACACCCGGCCACCGGAACACTGGAACGTCCTCGCCGACTTTCGGTCCACACCATACTGAAACGGACGAACGAACCGAACGGTGCGAGCGCAATATTTTCCTCCCGAGCGTCGGCTCGGTTCGGTGGCGCTGGGCTCCTCCTGCTCTCGCAGCTCGCACAGCCCGTTGGTGTGGTGTGCGAATTTCCACCGTGGTGGATTCTGCGAGCAAGTGCGTGTGTGCGTGCGTGCCCGCTGGAAAACGGTGCTCTTTCAAGGCGCTTCGTGCTGGGCTGGCGCTCACGCGAGATGGACGAACGGGGAAGCTGTGTGTTCGGTTTGTGTGGCTGGAGCCGTATCTCCGGAGATGGAAAACGTTGCAGCTTCTCGTGAGATCCTTTCCGGGGAACACTGCTCACGGTTGGTGTGATGTCGCTCGGGAGGGGGAATGCATGGGAGGGAAGGATTTTTGCACCAACAGCAGCACCAGCAGCAGCAGCAGCAAGCCTTGCATTCTGGTTGAAGCAAAGGAGGCATCGATCGGCGTTGAATCAACAAGTGCTACGATACGTCACAGAGTAGAGGAAGCTATTGTTCAACATGTCGGTCACGACAATTTTGTATGCAAATACGAAAACCGAATGATGAAAAATCATAAATCCGAGCCAAGGTAAAGTAAAAGTTTCATTTAAAAATAATTTAAAACTAAAAGAAGTTTTTTGAATTTTTTATTTATTTTATACGTAGCATTATATTATAATACATTTCAAAATTTCTTCAACTTTAAATTTCTTCTCCAATTCCAAATATCGTGAAAATAACCCTATTGCATGAATATGTTGCAGGATATTCACAATGTTGCGCTGTGCCCACACAGCAGCGAATGAGTGACGAGTTTCCGCTAGTGGCTACAAGAGGGCGCTGCATTAGACAAAGGAGTCAAACCAGAAAGTTGGGAAAAAAATATGAATCAATGTAAATAATTGAATTTGTCTTTCAAATAAAATAAATTAAATTATACAAATTGATGAACCTTAAAACAACACGGTCAGATCGTTCATTGTTAAAGAAACAAAAAATGGTATTAATTAGTATTAATATTAGCCTAGTCTTATAAATCTTGTTATCGATGTCAATTAAACTAAAAATTTTGCTCGTTCTGCAATTGGAAATTCAATTTCTGACTTCATTATTCAATTAATCCTTTAGAATGGTCTTCAGTGTAACCTTTTCGTCCCATCAGTAATGGCTAATACTTAATTAATGATAGAAGTATTCCACTATCAGTAAAGTTATTCATGAATTTCAGAACAAAAGCTTTCTTTTCGGGTAAAATACGTCATTGAAACAGAAAAAAACACTCGCAGTTCGCAGAACGGCACAAGAAAACAGTTCAAGATGTGCGTCAAAGGAGCGAAACCATTCAGGAACGATTCCCCAGCGGGCCCGGTCTTGGTCTGCTATTGATGTTGAGATTTTCATGCAGAGTGCAGAGAAACCGATAGTTCATACACTGACACAATGGAAACGCCATTACGATTAATCAGTCTCGTGGTCCCAGCGGTCCCCGATGGCGCATCGTTTCTTTCCAATCATAGCCATGCGAAAACCACCAGTTGGATGCGAATCGAATGGGCAAGATGGGTGAAATCAGGATGAAGCGAAACCTTACCGGTCGGCCCGAACGCCATGATTGACACTGATGGATGTACGGTGAGCCTGTCCGGTGGATGATCGCTTCTCTTCTCACCCACCCACCCACCCACCCAAGCATTTCGAATCTCGTATTTCGAAGCCCGAAAAATCACCCCGAACACCATGGAGCTATTTTCAGTCCGAATCGTATCGTGCAGCTTTTTTTTCTTCCTTAGGCTCGTCTTACCCTGACCCGAAATGGCAAATCAGCAAACGGGGAGAGAGAGCGAAAAAAAAAACAGAACGAGCTAAACCATCCAGGTGAAATGGTGTATGCGATCAATAAAATTAATTTGATGACTCGTCGCAATAACACGCATCATTATGGGCGTTCCCCATTCACCGCCCCGTTCGATCAGAATTCAGCCAACATGGAACCGTGCACGGGCGGGAGGATAATGAAAAGGTAAACATTGTCACCGATGTTAGAAGGCGAGGGGTAGCAATGCGGAGGGTGTGGTGTGCGAAACGAAATTAGTGCCTTTCGGCCGTCCGAACACGGCCGTAGGGCCGCTTTGTCTTGGCCGCTCGTGAAATTAATTCATTTTATGGTCAATTATTGATCCGATATTATGTTGATACAAGAAATTCGACCGGACGGGCCGGAATCCAACGGACGCCCGGCCTCCACCGTCACTTGGATGGAGTCATTAAGCTAACGTTTCGTTTTAGTTTGTTTTGTTTTTCTTTTTGTTTTTTTTTTTGCTTTACCTTTTTCGCAATTATCTATCCGAGCAGGCGCTCAACGGATTTCGCACCGTTTCGTGGAAAAAGGTGACATAAACTTTGATCTCGTCGCGGTGCTCGTAAACGGGGCTCGGGTTGATGTTTCGGCGAATTTCGCACCGAAAATTGTTTGTGGAAACCCCCAACGCATCGTGTGAACCGTGTGCACAAACAAACCCTTGACAGGTTTCGTTTATTCAACCAGCCAGACAAGTTCGCACCGGCAGGATCCGATGCATCATTGGTTGCGTTCGATTACGCCAGTGGAGCCACTGTTCGCGTTTGCCGTCACGCTTCGCTTAGTGTAGCTAATAAAGCCCACAAGACGCATCTTTTTCCGATAATCGGGCACAGCTCGACGGAACGCTCGCACGCTCGAAGATGCTCCAACTTGTTGAATCTTGGTGTTCGCAACGATGAGCAACGGTTGCCGTGTTCTAATTTTCCCTGCATGTAGGGGGGTGAGGAGGGGGGAAAAGTGCACGAGCTCGCTCATTTTCACGAAGTTTCCCAGCAGAAAAGGGGGAGAGACCCAAAATAGTGTGCAATCGGAAACGTGAGAGCGCGTTTCTCCCATCATCCCGTGGTGAGTGCCACAGGATGCAAAATCACCCACGAGAGTGAGTACCCTCGCTGCAACATCGCATGCCGGAGGGGAACGCGTTGTTCACGTGCTCGCAACAGTAACGCACCGTAACGTGTGACGCAACGGTGTGGCGCGTGACGTTACGCCATGTCGCAGGATGTGTTTGTATCGCGACTGCCGAAGCGAAACCGGAACCGGCCGATGCTAGCGTGCCCGGTCGGCCCTTTTCGATTCGTACACGAACGCGCGTGCCGGGAAAATCCATCGGTCCGTTCGGTGCCCGTGTCGGACGCCGTTCTCAGTGGAAATTCATCCTTTTGAGTGGAAATTTCGCGTGCTGTGTCGTTTCGTACGTCTCGGTAGCCCGTTCAGCCCGATATTTGTTTGCGCAGAATGCGCGTGAGGTATCGTGGCCGGAAGCGAAAATCAACAAAATGCTACGAATGAATCGTCGTTGTCGTATTTGCTTGGAGGAAACACAAGTTTGATTGTGTTCACTGAACATTACGGTTTCCGATTTTATTAAATAGCCGTGAAAAGTGATACAAATTTGATACAACTGTAATAGCCTGTTTAAGGTGCTTCTGAGTCAGTTTAGTTTGTGATTCTCGTGTTAATTTGTGTGAAGTGATTTTATTCCGAATTTTAAACGTGCAATTGTTCAACGTGGCGGTAAAACACTGTAAATAGTTTTTACTGTTGAAAATCAAAGGAGCTAAACCAATCAGGTTATTTTTTCACACATTCAGCAGGTAAGATAGTCATATAAGCAACATTTTAATTTCAAGTAACTAGGACGTTTCTTTTGTTGATATAAGAATACGATGATAATGTTTATATTTGTGGGGTTTGAAACAGACTAATTTTTAAAAAAATTCCTAGCTAAAAGTGCAAGACAATCAATGCAAACATAGAGTACATTTTAAAAAGAATTAATTTTATTAAACCTTTTTTTATTAATTTTCCTTCGACAATCTTCGGATACCGATGAACTATATTAACATCGTATTTGCCTACATTTAGGCGTTTTTATACAAAAAATGATTTAAAAAAATCTTACTTTTGCCTAGTTTTACTAAAGCGATTTCTTACGATTCATAATACTTTTGAATAATGACTGTACTTACCTGCAGGTTTTACTTAATAGTTACCTATTTAAATTCACGTGTGTATGTGAAAGATTTTATGGTTGTAAGGGAAATCTTCCTAAATCAATTTTAAGCCTAAAAACAAATTAGTTCAATCTGAGGAGCTGTGGCAAATGAATTAAGTAGAATAAGTAACCAATATAGAGAAGTTGAAATTTGAAGGAGAAGAGAAGAGAAGAGAAGGAGAAATTTGAAATAATATTTATTCAAGCTCTGTTTCAAAAATTCTTATATTGTACTGAAGCAATTTGACTACGATAGGGCAAAATTTGGGATTGGAATCTCGCAAAATATTACAAAATTAAACAAGTAAAATGTTGCCTCAAACAGATTTAAAAAGCAAAAAAAAAAAATACAGTGCTCTTGCCCAGTTTTTTCAAAACGTCAACCTCAGATCATCTCATAATCACCGGAAAGTTAACGGCAACCGTGCTCGCTAATCGCAACGTGAAGAGTGAAAACTTGCGCGTGAGCCAAAAAGTAAAGCTTCCCCGTCCGGATCAAACGTTACATTAGTTCGCATCGTTTCATCTGCGTGTTTGCCCTCCGTCAACAGGGCGGTCCGTACGTCTAGACGGAAACTTTTCATCTTAACCATAATGACCGCGACACACACGCACACACACGCACACACGCACATAAATCCTGCTCACTAACTCAATCAAAAGTTTCCTCCCCATCGTCCATGGGACGCAGCGCAAAGAGTGATGGGGGGAAAAAAACTGCACCGAAGAAAAAGCAAAACTTCCACCCACCGAGCGGTGTTTGGTGTTATTTAATGTTGAAATCTCCACCACCGCTCCATCCGGTGGAGTGTGGCAGGGAATTAAAAGCCTCAGCACCAGACAACACATGCATCCAACGGTGGCGTCGGCCCTGCCAAAGCAGGTCATATCAGTGGCTCAGGCTCATCAGTTAACACACACACACACACGCATCAGGACCCGGTCGGTGAAAGTTTTTCATCACCTATGGATGCAGCGAGAGGAGGAGAGTGGGAAGGTAGGTGGGTGAGTGGCAAAAAACCCATTCACACCGATGTATCGCTTGCCAACCGCAGACTCCCTCTCAGCTTCCTCACACGGAAAAAAACGGGCTACCGAATTCACTAAAATACGGCGCGCGAGCCGGTCGGGTTTGGTGGGAAAAAGTTTTTCCATTGAAAGTAACGAGACATCATACGTTACACGGGGGTAAAGGAGCAAGAGAGAGAGAGAGACTCCCTGGAGGGTAAACCTTCCCTTTTTTGTCGCTCCCGGATCACGCAACCACCGGCCAAAACCACCTTTGATCATTACTGAACCTGAAAACTGCCTCCATTCCGAGCGGAACATTGACACCGAATTTGGGCCGGACAGCAAAAACGAAGGGAAAGAGGGAGACCAATAGGCAAGTGTGTGAAAGAGAGAGAGAGAGAGAGAGAGAGAAAGCGAAAAAACATGTACAACGGAACGAAGGGCAAAACCTCCAACTTGGCTGGAACTTTTGTGAAACTTTAACCATGCTGGCCAAACCGGTGTTTGCATGCATTTGGGTGAGCTTGTGTGTGTGTGTGTGCTTGTACGGAACCGATAGAATATGTTTCGTGTTCGGTCCATTTTCCACAAGTTTTCCAGCATGTGTAGTTTGGTCGGTTGGTCGGTCCCGGTCGGTCGGTGTTTCAAAAGGTGCGGTTTTACGTGAACGCGCGCCTGTGTGTGTGTGTGTGTTT
>JXWZ01001864.1:0-15004 GCA_000956215.1 Anopheles farauti No. 4 | reverse complement strand
AAATTATGTAATAATTTTGTTAGCACTAATAGCAAAATTTTCCGCGACACGGCTTACATTTCTAACCGACTTTTTGTTCTAAACATCCAAGCGTTATACTGATATTTATATAATCTTTTGCTAGTTCTCGTGGACCTTTGCCATTAGATTTCATTTACTAATAATAAAACGAATATTACGAAAGTCATATCATAATAGTTTAAACACAAAAAAAATAAAACGATGAGTTTATGTGTTTACCACGATGGAATAAAAATGGTGTCCGAATAAACCGAATGGATGGTAAGTTGCACGTTGGTAAGGAAACTAATGTTTACTTTATCTCTCTGCGTACCACTTTATTTATGTAATAGTTTTTTCTCGTTTCATGCGTTCGAATTCGGTAGACAAAAACAATAGATTGCACTAGCCGACGGTTGGCGAGAGTCTATTCTAACTTTACGGCGACGGGTTGGTTCATTTGACAACTGTCATTCTGACAATTGCCGATTCCCCACAATTTGATAGTCAATTTAAATTTCTTTTCAGAATGTTTACGACGCTCACACTGTGTCGGTTGTGGTATGAAACCAAAATGAAGAGGAAGCGACGCAGCCATTTTTGCGATGACCATTTGTATGAAAATCCATTTATTTGATCTCCATCCCTCCGCATCGCTCAACAAACCATAAAACGACAAAGAGACATGATTACTATGGAGGCTGGGCAATCTACTCGAATTTCGTTATCGATTGTGGCGGTTGTGACAACTGCGTTTGTTTTGTTTATGGTTGTTTACTGTCTTTGAAACAGTTTAACAAGTAACATAAAAGTTGATGAATTCGAACTTAGCTAGTCAGTTTGGGAACAGAACAGCTATCCACTTTCGCCTTGAGCATATCTTTGACGCAGTGCCTCGTTTCGTACCTGTGTCGCTTGCGTTTCCGTTACAAGTCAGATCGCTGAACTCTCCGCCGTAGTGGAAGTGATCCAATATGACCGATAGTTGTGGTTAAAATGTGGCCAAGTGCACAGCAGAGGCAAATCGCTGGCTAAACGCGAAATAGTGCTGCGAAAACTAAGAGCGCAAGATTGGAGAAGCATCTTGCCGAGAAAAAGTGCCCACGCGCTGTGGCGTTGTGGTGTGTGAAAAACCGTTACCATATAGTGCGTGCGTGTGATTGAAGTGTGCTTGCTGCTACCGCCACGATAAATGCGTGGCTTTTGCGTCCAACTCACAAATCAACGGGCGTGCAACAGCTGGAGCTGAGTGGCATACAAAAATACGGTGGAAAATGATATTCTTCCCGAAGAACACGTCGTCAACTCTGCAGTGGTGGTGTATTTTTATACTCTACACGCAACGCACCGATTGTGCATCGTTCTTTTCAAGTAAGTTGTGCAAGCAGTGTGTCGAAGATAGGAAAAAAAACTAAACAACCCACAAGAGGAAGCAAGAGACCAACGCGGACACAGTATTTGCGGGTGTGGTGTATGTGTATGTGTGTGTGACGCTCTTTTCCAAACCATTTTTACCATCCGCTGCGCTGATCTAGTGGCACTGGATAGATCCATGTCTCCTACCCTCGTCGCTAGAGACGATTCGAGAAGAAATCGTTGAAGCGGCGGCGTTATTCACAACCGCACAACCCGTTTTGTAAATCGCTTCTCAGATGACTCAGCCATGAAACGCGTGTACGGAGTCGCACGCCGAGATCAATCAAGAAAGTGTTTTCCCCGGTACACATTCAACGCATGTGATTTTCGCCTAGTTTTGGAGCTATGGAAGAACGGGTGTGTCATCTCCAGATCGCACGCGAACGAGATCACGTAGGCTTTAACCTCGCATGGAAACCTTCACCATCATCGAAATCGGGTAAACAGCGATCGATCGATCGGATTGATCGTTCGACACGACATGCTCGACATGCGAAGGTTGACGTTTTTGGTCACATGGAATTGATAAAAAAACACAGGTGTATTGTGCAGGTTGCTGCCCAAGACTCGGTGCAGGTTGTGCAAATCATCTTGGGTAGAGCAAAACATCTCTGTTAGATAAAATCGTTGGCTCTCTTCAACCAATCTGCGAATTGAGTGTATTTTTATGTTTGATCTTTTTCAGTCAAACTCTTACATTAGCGCCTTTCGATAAACGTTACATGCGGAAGTGTGTTTGTGTGTTGCTGGGCGCTATATTTCACCTTTTGCGCCATCCGTTAGGCTCGAATGGCGTCTCGTGGTTTCTCCCTTCACCCACTCCCGGCCGCTGCTGCATCCGCTGACCAACAGCCCGCGAATGGAATTTATGTCCAAATTCACCGAAATTCGTCACGTTCGACGCCCGTCGTCGCATAAAGCGCACGCGTTATGTCCCAAAAAATCGGCTTGCAGTTTGCGATCCATTGCGGCTCAGCGGTTTCGACTTGCCACCGCCAACACGAGCAAACAATGAACAATCCGGTGAAGAAACCGATACACACTTTGGCCCACATAATAACTCACCCACCCAAGCGGAATGCAAATTTGACCATAAAGCGCCGGGTGGATTTTATTCGATCTCCAATGAATGTTGCGCTTCAACATTATATCTACTCATTTTACACATTTTACGCACGGTCCCTGTAAGTTTCCTGCATACGGTCTTTTTTTTTTTTGAGTAAAAACTTGCAGTTCGATCTGTGCAGGAACGTATTGAAGGTTTCGGAAGAATAATCGATTCTGTTGATTGACATAACGCTTATGTTTTGCTTCTGTTTCAGTATTTCAACATACCGAAGTAACATGCCGTAGCCTGTTAGGTAACAGTACTTCATAAATAGTCGGTCTCTATTTACTAGTCATCAATAGCATTTCCACGAGTGTTTACTACACTCGCTAGTGAAACCAGTTGGATTCGGTAGAGTGATTGTTCAAAATCTACTCTATCACTCCGGAAGCGGTTTGATTTGAGGTTTTGAGTATCCGGGGATTCACGAGCCACTTCAGGTCGGTAGTAAGTGAAATAATCATAACCTGCGCACTACATTGCATCAGCCACCCGTCTCGAACGACTAGCGACAATAAAACCACCTGGATGCGCGAAAATACAACGGACCCCGCGTATCATAAGTGTGTGTACCACTTTCGAGTGCCGCCAAGATCACTCAGCTGATCACACAGTCTGTACAGGTTGAAACGATGATACGACCGTCGCTTCGATCACGAGTACAAAGATGACCCAGCCCACGGTTTCACGCTTCCACCGTCGGACACCTATCGTTGGACGGTTGGACGGATCGACTGCGCTTACCGAACCTCAATGCACACAGCACGTCGTACAAGCGCCAAACATTAAATTGATACAGGTCATTTTCAGTAACCTTCGCATAATTGATACCATTGCTTTGGAGCTTATAGAGCAATCGGCAGACACACACCTACTGCTAGTATCACTATCACTGTGGTTTTGTAGCTGTTGTTGTAGTGACTCTCACAAACTCATTCGAAAAGGTAGTTGCGCTAATGGGATTGAAAAAAATGTGACGGAGCGTGGTTTCGTTTCATCAATTTTTTCCTTCCATTTCGCTAAGGAATGGGAAATGTTGTGTATAGGCTACACAAAAAACACACACACACACAATATTTTAATTAGTACAAAACCATCGCAGCGAATAGCTGTTGCTTGCCGGACAAAACGGTTTGAGAAAGTGACATTCACGTGCGTGAAGCACATTGAAACGGCCTTACAGCTAAGGGCATAAACATGCAAACAAAAAAAACCAAAGTAGTCTTTTAATGACACATTATCACACCTTTACTTCCTTGTTGAAAAAAAAAGAGAAAGAGCACGAGCGTGTTGCGAAACGATGACCATTTAATTCGCTTTCAGGATCACAGCTAACGGCTAACGCCCGAACACCTCTTTCGAGGACACTTTTTCTGTAGTTAGTGTAAAATTATGCCTTTATTACAGAGTCAATCCGCAGAACTAGGACGCATGCAGTAAACGGTGGTTGAATAACTGCTCTCATTGCCAATTGCTTTTACTCCTTTGCATTCATTTATTCGTTTTATTTTTATCATTCACGTTACACAATGAAGCATTTTTGTACTTAAAATCCTTTTGAGAAATACAGTTTTGTATCAAAAATAATTGCTCAACTTCATCTACTTGGACGTAGCTAATTATTAAACTCATTGCCGGGTTTTCGTACGGGAGAGAGGATTGGCAATTGACAATCCAACTCAAATCGAATTGTAAACTAAAGTTTTGTAACAACATGAATATTTCTTTTCTTTGCTTAGTTTTAATGAATGTAACTATTCATTGCTATAATTGTTAAAAAAGTAATTCCGTTTTTTTTAACATACAAGTATTGCTTTTTGAAGAGTCTACTTTAGAAAACGTCGCGAAGTTAATAAAACTTTATAGCAAAATTCATGCAATCATTTTAAAAATAGCAATGTTACAATGTTTGCACTTAACCCAATTCGGTCCCTTTTTTGCGCAAGCGAATAGTGTAAGCTCACAGATAATTTATGTTAAATTAATGTATTAGCAATAGCGGTATCTTCTGCACCAAGGATTCAAGATGCATCATGTAAGAAAGTCATTAATGTGAAGCATTAATGTTTAAGAAAAATAGAACTTTTATTAAATAAATATTTTCAATTACGCAAAACATGTCGTGTTTAGTTGCTGAACTGTAAACAGTGCAACTAATACTATTTTTTCAAAATTTCTGCATTTTGATGTGAATGTGTAATCTTTGTACATATTTCCACGATTTTATTGTAATTTTGTACTGTAATTGCATTACAGGGAAATTGGTTTGTTGATTGATCAGTTGATCAGTTAGAAGTATGTTATTAAAATTAGAAAAAAATGCAGCTTTTACAGTTTTATAAGTTTGTAGAAATTATTGTTAACATCCTGAGCGATTATCAAAGTGTATCATCAAACTGTTAAGTTAAAATTGAGGCTTCGAATACAGTAGAGCAAAGTAATGCTAATATAGTGTAGGATATAACGTTTATTATAGCACGAGAAGTGTATTATTAAAATTGTCGCGAAGAATTTGATATTTAAATGTGTTGAATAGTGTATAAGTCTCAAATTTAAAACGAAAATGGATGCAACGCCTGTAAAACCTTGCTACATGTGTCATAATTATCACTATCTATATTAATTCTATAATTAACATGGCTTTAAAATACTTTTCCTCTGTTAAAATATGTTTGTTTTTCTCTTTTTTACTCCCACTTTATCATATTTAGATGCCGAAGCGACAGTTAGCACTGCAGGTCTATTATCGCTGTGCGGAGAGAACGGAGAATCCAGCGAGCAGTACGTCAGCGATAAGGGTCAGTCGTCTAGTGTGCTATTTGCTCTGCGTCCCGAACATGGCAGGGCGTCGTCGTCTTCGGCTACCTCATGCAAACGCCAGTTCCGGGCACCTGACGGGTATAACTTCTTCGTCCGAATGCAACGTGTGCCGGCTGTAGGCTCGCGCAGTACGGCAAGCAGAAAGTACAAAGGCAACAAGTCCAGCAACAGCACCCATAGCTGCCCCCTAACCATTGTACGTATAACACATGCCAGGCACGGCACGAATTTAAATTTGTTCTTAGCTAAGCGTGTTCGGAACCGGAACCATTCTCCGTCGACGTGCATTTTCGTTCTATCAGTGCGAACTTACAATACGCGCGTATTGGGCGAGCTACCCATCCACAACCGCAACAAGAACCGCGCAAGCCCCTGCATACACAGCTAGCCAAGGGCAACGATGCGATGCGAACAGCTCGCACCTCGAGCTCTGCTGTGGATCGCCACAGTTGCAGGAGTGCTAATTAGTTGAAGCGAAATGGTTCGAAACCTCAATTGATCTAACTGATCTCGCTTTTCCTCGTCTCTCGTTTCTTCCTCTCCGCAGTCACAATCGGCCAACGGTGAGGTGTTGCCCTCGTGGCGCTTGGATCCGTGCATGCTCGAGACGGCTGGTACGCTGGATGAACCGATGCGGTTGCTTCAGGGCAAACTGAACATCGCCTGGAACCATGATGGCAATGCGCCCAACTATCATCTCCAGATCACGGTGGTCGGTCAGGGACCAGTTTGTTTGGAGCGCGATAAATACTCGTGCCTGGAGCTCGTGGGTATGCCGCTGCTGTGTATTGCCCGTGAGTTGGTTTGCGACGGACTGCCAAACTGTCCTCCACATGGTGGCGAGGCCAGTGACGAGATAGAGGCAATGTGTGTAAAACATCGGCAGCAGGAATATTCGGTAAGTTTATTTATTTTCCCTTGGAAATCTTCCGGGAAGTAGACACGACTATCTAAACAAATTTTTCACGATCGTTTTGAGTATGCTATTCGTATTAAAAATAGTTTTTTTTTATGATACAATACTTCCATAATTACTGTCGTTGTGATGTAATTGAAATTATTAACATTTAAAAATATTTGATGTGAAACCTACAGTTAGATTAAAAATGAACAAAAAAAAAAACGAAACAGTATCTTGGTGAACTGATATATTTACGGTATCAGTATTGTGTCACGCATTGTGTAAATCCGCATGAAGTATTACGTTTTAAAATAAGAAAAAAACGCAGACTAGTGGTTTTTATTTCGCACAATTGAGCAGCGCAAAATTGTTTCAAGAAAAGTTTACTAACCGGGAAAAAACTCCAACGTAACAATTGTTTTTTGTCAACTCTCATGTCCCCGTGGATTTATAGTCGAATAGGAACTAGTTAATTCAATGTAATTAGGCCACATGATGTAATAAATCAAACCGAATCTAACCTAACTGTTTTAGAATAGCGCTAGATTGAATTTAACATTTAAACTTACGGATCAGACCTTAAACAGTATTAGGATAAGTAAACAATCTTCGGCAGTATGTTGAAAAAACGGACAATGTTTTCCAAAGCATTTGTTCATAATTGTTTCTAAACAAATATCATATTTCATGTATGGGGCCGAAAATTCGTCGGACGTGATATTAACCAATAGGTCGATACATTTCGAGATCGAAGCAACCAGCGCATTAAAACTTACAAAGCAGTAATTTAAAAAATATGATGTTGTATAAGTTGTACGAGATTTTAGAAATTTAATTCTATTTTAAGTCACTTTTCTTTTTGCCTTTTTAAGGTACTAAGGAAAAATAGGTACATAGCAAATTTTGTGTGGTATTGATGTTTTAGATCAGTAACTCATCAAATAACCCAGCAACCCACTAAAAATGATTGATTTTACTGTTTACTGTAGCTCTTTGGTGGACTTAAAAATATATCCACCTTTCGATAGCGCTAACTGTTTGTAACCAATTGAAGCTGTAAGTTGATTCAAGCGTTAGTTGATACCTCTTTCCACTGAGCACCTATGCAGGATTGCGAAAATTCGAACACTTTTACCTTTATCAGGATAAACAGCAAACTCACCCTGCAATTTTAACCATGAATATGACATGAACGACTGTTACTTTTACGATTCTCTGTCCGAGAGAACAAATTCAATTAATCAAACGGCATGGCGTGTCTACTATCTTGTCCATCACTAAATACTGCCGCTTGGCGTTGATTTTACGGTCAGGATAATTTAATGCTATAATTCCCTTCTAACGGCACGGCAATGTCACGAAACGGGACGGTCCCAAAAGAATTCAATATGCAAATATTTTTAGGCCACCAGGCGCTTCCTGCTCGTAGTAGTCGTATGTCCTCATTTAGGGTTTTGTCGTCGTTTTTTGCCCATGTTGCCCATGGGGGCTGGCAAGCATTGTTTGTTCCCGTCACTAGCAGATAGTGTCCTTTTGTTGAGTACTTACAAATGAATCGTAGAATACGCGTGACAATAAATCACACCTGTCTCATCAGCTTGTATTCAAAATCTCGTAAAATGAGTAACGCTTGGCTTTCTTTCGTTATTTCCCAGGAAAATCCCGTCCAATCTGTGTTTCGCCAGTACATTCAAAACACAATCAAATCTTTCTTTGGGGGCGAACCGAAAGAGCTACCATCGAAAAACTCTTTCGGCGAAGTCGACATCGCACTGGATCAGAAATTCGGATCGTTATACCCGACAACGCCGGTCACCACGTTAGCGCAAGCAGATCCTGAACCTACGCTGCTGCCCCCCAAAAAGAACCGTAGCAGTCTATCCGGATTGTCCAAGTACGGACCGTGGGGTTATCTGTTTCTCGGTATGCTTATATGTGGTGGTGCGCTGCTGATTTGCGGTCTCTGGGGTAAGATGCCGGTTGCGGTTTGCATGTAAGTCTTCACAAATTGAACCGTTTGACTCACAACGTGTGTTTCTTTTGAAGAATGCTGTTGCCGATCGCACAAACCCGAACCTAGCCCGGACGATTCCATGCCCGATCAGGTCCCATCGTTCCTGCAGACTTCAGCTCCAGGCGACGGTGGAGCACCCGGCCGGTATGGAATGGGCTCAGACGGTAACAGTCCCAGCCACAATCTACCTCGTTACGGTGAACTTGATGCGCCTCCCGCCTATTCGGTGCTGTTTCCCACCCAAAAACCCTCCGAAGACAATGACGCCACGACCGCTCCCGGAACCGGTACCGTACCTAACGACAGTTCGAGCATAAGTGGTAGCAACAATAGCATTAGTAGCGCCGATGGGCATTCGAATGATGATGAAGAGGAAATTTCGCCAACTGCAGCGACAGCCCCGCCGGCTCCGCTAGCCTAGCTATCATCCTTCCCTTCGTTACGCATAAGCATAGTTAGGATCACAGAAGATGAATTTGTTGGTTTGCATGTGGCACGAAGAGTGAAGAGCCGTATTAGTAACCGGTAGTATTTTTGGCATCAGTCGAAGTTATGTAAGCTAGAAGAAAGAAATACTATTCTCCATTTGTTTCTTTCATTCTTTTTTTCCATGTATTTACAGTACGGCGCACTCAGGTCTTGTTTGCTAATAATTTGTGAATTTGGTCGATGAAAGGCTGAACGTTTATGAACTAATTTTTTACTACCAAAACAAGGGACAGAAACAATAAAAAAAAACAAGAGTTTCACGTCCCGATGAATGCCTTAGGGTTATGCGATGCGAGACAATAAGCGCGTGTCTTCTACGTGTTTGTTATGTTGAAAACTCACCAAGACCAATGGGACCAACTCGTGTAGTGAAACCAAATCGACCTAGCGATCAGTGTCGAAAAAAACAGAACAGAACAATCAGCGACGATCAAACATTTCACCATGACACGAAGACGCTTAGGTACGTAATTAGCATGTAGTTATTAGATTAGCTGTCCCGTAACAGATTCTGCGAGCTTCACCACTAAAGCAATCTGGAAAGAGGGGGCAAGTACGGAAAACGGGAGAGTGCAAAAAATACAACTCTTTCCCCTGCGTCGCGTTAGTTCGTTCCTTTTTCCATGGCGGATAGTGCTAGCAGCATCACGTTTGAAACACGCTAAATACGTTCGACTAGATTGCGAGCAATGGCAGTTAGGAAGTTAGGACCGCAGTCAACCGATAATACCGAAGAGAATTCTCAATTAATGTTTAAGGGACGCATTTATGAGTAGCCACGGAAGGGAAAATGTGTGGCACTCGTCGTACGCTGGTAAGATGCTACAACTAACAACAATACGTAATGTGATATTAATTTATTGATTTAAAACCGGAATAAAACAAAAAAACAACGAATTCTTTCACATGGATATACGAGGATAAACTTGACGATTTTGTTTTGTTTTGTCGGTTTAATTTCCAATTTACCAAAAGATGACCCGTCAGTACGATAATTTTGCATGAAATCATCAAATATCCTTTCGGAATGCGTAAAACAGACTATGTACGGGTGTTAAATCAACCTGAAAGTCATCAGACGTGAACAACTTACGTTTATTTATGTAAGAAAAATATAGTAAAAGTAATGCTTAAGCTTAGCCTTGTACAGATGTGCACGTTAGGTACATGTGCTTGCACGTTGTATTTCTGTTGTCCGCTATGCATACGTTTTTAGGTGTTGTTAATGTTGTTGGAGTTCTGTGAAATGTGGCTGTGGCACATTGTTAACGCCTAAACCAGCCACTACGTATGCTTGGGCCAGTATTTCTCGGTACGTTTTATTTTTTTCTTTATGCCATTCATCCCTAAACGGATTGAATTGGATGTTTTTCACATATGTTTCGCAGTAATGATAGAACTTTTTTTTGGACAGGATTGCGGATGGATACTTGCTGATTATGTTGATTGGTTTTGTTTTTTAGTTTTTTTTTATTTGTATGTATGTTTCTTTTTTTTAAATTTATATATTAGTTCCATAGGAAGGAAATGGAAGAATAGTGCGATATAAATCTTCTGATTTACCTCTCAAATTTTCAAATCGCCGCAAACCAAACGCCTCAATCTTTACATCTCCTAACAATATTATTATCTTTGGGCCCACAGTTAACGAGTTATCAACTTTGTTTACATGTTTCATACACAGTTTGCGACAGATTAAACTTTTATGATCGTGACCGTGTTTGATATTGTTATTCAAATTCATCTCCATTTTTCTTACACACTTTCCTCTCCATCCGTAATTATGTAACCGCTTTCTTCGTTCGAAAGACATATTGCTGTGTGTTTAGTTAACCTTTCCCCACGCGGCTATCGTTAGCTTACGCGCACTAACAATGATTCCGATACAACGAACGTTCATTTATTAGCGATGATTAGTGTACTGTCACTGACGTTGGACACAGGGGCAGGAAGTTACATGTACTAACGTTCATCTCCAGTAGCGTTTTTCTTTGTATTTTTGGCAACAGTTACAAACGAGTTGGTATACGCCGCAACAAAAGATGTATGAAACAGTAGGGAAAGCCTGCGAAATAAGTTTGGAAGCCATCGAATGCATTCATGAAGTTTTTGGTCGCATCGGTTTTGTTCGGACGTGTACAACTATTTCTGCTTGTGCTGTATTATCAGCAGCTTATAGAATTTAGTAAGCAAGGCTGCTAGGAGAGCCATAGAACTGCTGCATGATTTACTTTCAATGTTGAAAAATCACTTCAGCACACAACGAAATCTAACGAGAGCACCTTCATTTTTTATTGTCGAGTTCTTCTTAATGTTTGATAAAGATGATAAATTACCGGTAAGCCATTGGACATATTACAAATCCGAGCTACAAGCCTGTGTACGAAACTATACTCTTTATTTCGCAATAACAGTAGCCTAACTCAAAATCGAAATATGATTGAGCCGGAAGTGGAAATACGGTCGAACGAAAGGTGAACGAATAACAACAACAAAAACTGAGCAATGAAACCATCAAACCTATACCACTCGCCTATGACCGGCGACTCCTTCGAAGATTGGACAGTGTTGATTGGCTTCGAAGTCCCTTGCGACTTAATTTAAACCTCTCATCGTTAGCTCCCGTGATGCGTGATCTATATACTTCTAATACATGTGAACATGCGAAACGTACAACAGCAGACTCCCAATCATCGCAAATATCCCAATCATCGGTACCCCGTGCCATCACCACTTCCCCTAACCTTGCACCGCAACCGGTCGGGGTTTGTTGTTGTATGTTTTATCTGGTTAACCGCCGGGTTTTAGTTTGCCTTACTTGCCGTTGTTGCTAATTTATAGTTTAATTTATTCGACAAAACACTGAACCACGTCACAGATAACGATAACATTTTGATTTCCACACTACTATCACACCCCATCGCCACCGTTTCGCCACTGTTCTGGGGGTTACAGCCGTTAATTTGAAACATTATTAAATCGCGCTTATTTACTAACTGCTTGCAGATTTCACTTGTAATGTGTTTTTTTTAATGTGAGGATTTACAATGTGTGCCGATGAACTGATGCCGGCCTGTCTGCAGATATCGTCGCGTTACGATGGTGTTTCACTTATGTTATCCGCCCGTCTCCATTACCCGCTCTTATCGACACAAAACAAACACATGGTTGCTACGGCAACGGTTGGAGCAAGCGGTCCGCATATTATTTGTTCGAGCTACGTTAACCTTTACTTATATTGCTGTCCCTTACGCAAGTTGTATTGTTTTAATTTTTTAATTAGTTTTTTTTGCTTTCTCTGTACGTGCGAAATCTTAACCAATCTATTTCGCGCACCCTTCATCTGATCAACATATGTACGTTTTGTTTGTTTACTCAAAGAATCGCTTTCGAGGGGCGAAGGGGGAGGGGAGGATGTCTGCGTATCCTCGTGGCTAACCTCGTGGGTGTTGCTTAAACGGTAGTTTATGGTTTACCTTTAGTGTGTTTACAAATTGTTCACTACAACAGTTTATTTCAGTAGACTTTCATCACGTAGAAAAGATGTGTTGTATATATGTATAATATGTATAATATGTATAATATTGTGTGTATATATTTTTTTAACATACGTTTAAGAGACGTTCTATGCATTACGTTTGGAAAAAGGGATGGAAAACCGAAGTACTCTTGAGTAACCTAGGGCAAAGAATTGCGGCATGGCACATGGTAAGAAGTTTTCTTATAGGTTAATTTGATTTACCTTTCCATTTGGTTCTCCTCGAAACTTTCATTTTTTAATATTTGAACGTGTTTTTCTTATTGCTTCGAACGTTTGCTTCGACACCGCTGGTAGACACCGATCGGACACTATGCTCGGTGCTTGCAAATGTTCTGCCAGATTTATGACAAAAGAGACAAGAGAAACCGTCCTGTGCGTCACTATCAACCCATTCTCATTATACATATCTACGCGGTTTCATAAACGCTGACAAAGGCACTTTTAGCAAGATGTATAACGATATCAATGTTTCGGTTTCATGTTGTATTGGGTGTGTTGACCGTTGGCAAGACTAGCTCTTACCACACTTTCCATTTGATTAGCTAGATTCCATTTCAACTCGATACCATACGCTTTCGCATTCGACTGCTTGGTGTGGTAGAAGATAGAAAACGAAACTCAAACGACGTAAACACGCGTTAGAAGCGCTGGTGGCGCGCTGGGAGCCTTACGACGAACACTGGCCATACGCTCTACAGTACCTGAAGGTTTTCGCAATTCTTAAACTTCGAATCCTCCTTGCCGAATATCCATGTGATCATCTGTCGTGCCTTCATGGAGGCTCGCACGACGCTTCGATTTTTGTACCAGTGCGCGGACGATGGCTCCCGGGTACCCTGAATAAAAAACAAGAAAAAGAAACACACAAACACAACATATTTTGTATCATTCAATCACACAGACGGCAATGTCAATATATGATGCCAATGTAACGTACCTGTACGGCTGATTGTTCCCTTTTCAGGCGTATCTGTGATAGGATGCCGGCCAGCAGCTCGTCCACATTATGGTTGATTGCAACGGACACCTCGATGAATTTGATTTTGTGCGTGCAGGCTAGACATTTTCCGTCTGAAAGCGGTGTGAAATAGCGATAAAAGGATGGATTCTTGAAATCGAGAAAATCCCCTACCCTCTCCCACACTCGTCCCAACGTTTGTGTTTTCTTACCTTGTGATGAAACTGCCCGGGATCGTGCCAGATCGATCTTGTTTGCTACCAGAATCGTCGGACGCGACCGGCTCACGTCCATATCGTGCAGCTGATTGAGCAGCTGGTCCGCCCGGCTAAATGTCGCCTTGTCCACCACGGAATACACCACCAGAAACGCATCCGCCTTGAGCATCTCGTCCTGTTTGTGAGAAAGAGTGGAGTGAGTGAGAGAGTAAGAACGAGACAAAAAAAAACAACTTAATCAAAACACGACGCACAACTTGGCGCAAAAATCTCTTCCCCATTCGGATTAGCTTGATTATGTCAACTCGCTATCGCATTAGTATTCCGGTCGGACCGATTCCGTCCGCCGGTTTGCCAGACCACCCCACCCAGCCAGGACGCTCGATTAGAGCGAAGTCCTTCGTGCGCGACACTGTGGAATATTTTATAGCTTCCCAAACATAGAAGCCACCGGTATCGTGGAACCAACGACAGGGACAGTAGTGGCATGACATTTATCTGCCGGGAGCGAGCTGGCATTAGATCGGTGGTTGTGTGTGTCCTGGCTGCTTAATCCCCCGTTTCGTCTGGAAGCGCTTTGGAGATTCAAATTGCTTCCATAAACAATGGCCCGGCCCGTGACCGTTGTCGATCGGGATCGGGTCGGTGGTTTTTGCTTCGGTACGTTTGACTAATTGACCACGGTTCAATTGCATCTTAGCTTTTTCGCACCAATTAGGAACGATTCGAACGATGTGGATGAAGTAGGATTCCGTTTTGGTTTTTGCTATCCCGTCACTTACATTCTGCTCTGCTTACCAGCGTTTGAGCGTTACTTCCAAGTCCAATGTGGAGATTTTTAATCATTCGTTGTTGATGGTCCTTCTCATATAATTTTTTATATTTTGCTTTTGATTTGGCAATTTTTAATAATTTTAATTAAATGAATTGATGAACCATAAACACTATGGAAACTTAATTTCTTATGCAAATATTAATCTTTTTTCAAAGAAAATATATACAAACACTTCATATACTTCGAGGGTCCTATGAAGGAATTATTACGTCTTTCATCAGAACAGTACATCAGTGCAAACGAGGAGTATCTTCAACGCTTGGCGAAGCGTGTCGAACATCAAATGTACAGGTATCATGAAACGAAAAAGTCGGCAACATATCTTACTCATGCATATTCGCAAAATCGCCAATATAAAAAGTGCACATAGCTAAGTTAAAGCTTTAAGTCTAAATCGATTAAATTAATAAAAATCTTCCCTCCAACTTGGACAGTTACATGACATGTTACACACTTTTGATCATTGCGATTGTGATTGAGGATCGATAGAGTTGTTTGTCAGATTGTCGGGAAACAAAATTGTAAAAAACTGTACTGAAAATGTTCACACAACACGGATGTCTAATTTGTAGCTGTCCCGTTCCCGTGTGTCCTGTTTTGTTTGTCAGAATCAAGTAAAATGTGTTTCAAAAAGATAATTATATCTAAGCAGCAGGAGAGGGTAGTCAGCGTGTTGTGCATGGATACGGCAGGTCATCTCAGTA
>JXWZ01001863.1:0-20024 GCA_000956215.1 Anopheles farauti No. 4 | reverse complement strand
AGAGAGAGAGAGAGAGAGAGAGAGAGCGAAAGAAGAGCCACCGTACATGCAATCGTCCACTTATCCGGTACTAGTTTGGAGCTAGCTTTGGGACTGTCGCATTCTATTTATATAACCGTGCGTAGTAGACGTCAATACGAAGGACATCGAACTTCGGTACTTGCCGTGTACGGTGATAACATCTCCCATTGCGTCTACTAATAGACCTAGACCGGCGACAAGTCGGTGGCGTGGCTAGGTTGTAGATGATTGATACACTTCCACCTTCACGATTGGCTAGAACAGGGCCGTACAGGGTACGCACATGGGATACCACACTTGTGCCTGCAACGGCCAATTGAAATGATGCGATATTGTCGGCAACAGGTAGCTTCTTTACCTTCCCGATTACGTGTAGCTCCGTGTCCAGCTTGGCCGATCGGAGGTGAAGCTTCACTCGCGGGAAGGTGGTTTGATTGATAGTGCTGCCCGTTGGGTGTGTGGTAGGAAGACGGTGGGCAGGGAAGTTCTCTGCCTCCCATGAGAATGGAGCGTGTTCTGGCTCTGGATGTGACATAACAAAAGCCAGCCGATAGAATCGACGCTATGACACTGGTGGCGGTTGGGAGGAAGGGTCAGGGCTAGTGTCAATCCTAGCTTTAGTGCCTGAGGTGTACGGTATCGATCAGAACTAATACTTGCACCTGGCGCTGATGCGTATCTCCGCACCTCCGTTCTCCGTCATTAGCCTTGGAGTAAGGTTAGCTCGCTCGTTCTACGGCGTACTTTAACGACGCCAAGTTATCATCATCGTTTAACTCTCATGGGTTGCTCGGTAGTAGACTTAATCACTTACGTCTGGGAGTATTTGATGCAACCACGTTTTGGTTAGCTCCACCCGGCTTATGGCGGCCAATGTATGGCGATTGATAAGTGTTTCTGATGCTGTTGGTGACTTTTCGATAAGTGAAATAATATTTTAGAAGGGGAAAAAATCATCACGAAACAAAACCGCGGGTCTGAAACGATGTTGTGGAATGGATTTTGACTTTAAATGTCATCCAAGCGTCCATTTCCATTCGGACCATTATCGGGGGCTTACGTTCTAGTACGAGCTCCCATTGACGTAGGCACAAAATACAGGTTTTGCAATATCTAGCGAAGGCTCACGTTGCAAAGTACTCCACCGTCCGTTCCGTAGCCATCCACCCAAGAAGGTAAGAACACCACCGGAGATCATACATTGCCTGCGGCGGGCGAACCGTGACTAGAACCGCAGTATATCGTGCTGGCCTTTGCGTTCCGTGTTGGGGCGCAGGTAGAATTTCTTGCGGCTTGCAGCTTCTTGCTTCAGCGCGTTTCCCCGGGGAGTCGTTGGCCTTGTACGCATGCACTTGAACATGCAGCCACAGACCGTTGAACCTTTTTACGCGCGCAAGTTCACGCCGTTCTAGTTAGTGACCAGTTTCGGGAAGGTTTTCTCATCCGTGAAGATCGTTGGCCTTGTGTGGGTATTACCATGGGGTATGCGTGCGAAAGTATGTGTATGTTTGAGTGTGATACGTTTAATAATCGGTATCCGTTTTTGTTCCTTTCGTTTCTTTCAGCTATCCTTCTCACCGACAACGCCAGGATGGTCCCACTTCCGGCTAATCTCGCTGCTCGTCGCGATCCTCTCACTATCCGGGCTGATGGTGATGATCTCGATCGGTGTCGGTGTCTTCGTCGGTGGCTTCAACACGTTCGCCTTCATGGCGGCTGAGGTGAGTGTAAAGTGTGCCGCATGGTCCAGGAAACCCTGAACCAGACGCACGCGGGCCCGGGAAGAGCTTGCGAACGCCTGTCGCAGACCGCACATATTTCGTTGAAGGTTGACGGGGTCAGCGACAGAAGCTAGGTTACTGGGTTAGTGGAACTACAGCAGCAAGCGAAAACAATGGTAAAGGGAGGCCAGGACAGATGTATTCGCTTAAGCGGAAGCGGAAGTTTTCTTTTTGTGTCGTCCAAGGGCTCCCTGTCCCTGTCAACAAGACCCCCAGATCTTGAGACAGCAAGCAGCGAGATAGGAGGCTGTGCATATTGGCGCGGGGTCTTCAAACATGACACGAGACGTGTCTTCCCAGACATATGGACATATGATGTAGATATTATGCATTCACACCTTGTCGTAAAGTTTGACTCAACGTGCGGACACACGTTCTACTTGCATTGTGTGCGCTACATACCGTGACAGTCCAGACAGATGTATGTCTGGAGATCAGTAACAAGATTTGTAGCAGAAACAAGGCCAAAATTTAGCATTTCGTCCGTTTTTAGATGGTATATTAAACGATTCGTGTTTCGTTTTAGAGTTTCTCGCAAGCAGCAGGCGTTTGGAGCCCGTTCCCATGGACCTTTCTATTTCGACAGCCGTACGGAGTTGTTCATCGGAGGAGGCGTTGACAATGCAATGCACTTACCCTGAGTTTGTGCAGAAATTATACATTCCAAGATTGGGCTTCATTTTACCTGTCTCGACGCCGCACGCTGCTCGTCTTTCGCTGAGGGTGAACATCACCGGGCGATGTCTTTAGATTTGTGGCCTGTCATCTGCCGCCCAGAACCGAGTGACCGGTGTGGGAAACGAGTGAAGCGGACGACACGAAGGACAAATACCGATGAGCCCAGTACGGGCTGGGATGGCCCTGAAATCGGTGGTGCGTTTGTTGTCGCCCATGTCACACAGGTTGTCGCGCGCAATGCGCTAATTGAAGGCCCTTTCAATGTGACACCACATACACGGTGGTGTAGAAACGAATCGTAAACGAATTCATTCATTTCCACCCGTGCGGTCGAACGGGGACCCCACCATGTGTCGGGAACTCTGCGCACTTGGTGTCCGGTGTCATGGTGGAATTAATCCATATACGCGTCCCGAAACATGAGCCACGAAAGGCCGAGCAGGTACAGCCAAGTGCCACGACCTTCCGGTGGTCAGCTTGAATGCAGAACGGAAGAAAATGGATTCGTCAAGCGTACGCGCTACAAAGCAGACCACAGACACTCCATTTCGATGGGCCAAAGGCCACAACGCGGCGCAAGTCGCGTCTCATTGCATTCGATTATCCGCGAATCAATGTTATCCAATTTATTCCGATTGCGCGTGCGTGGCGATGGTGGTTTGTTCATTGCGTCGATGTCGCGTGAATCACGTTGTGGAGGAGTCGAAACCGCACGGCTTCGAGGGCACCCACAACCACGTCGCCCTCGCCACCAAGTGTGTCTGTGTGTGTTGCGAAGGGAAGGCCTGTGTGGGCTAAAAATAGCCTGCGTTTCTAGTGTTGTGTGCGATATTAACACCGTGTAGCCATGTGTGCGTGTTCCAGTATGCAATTAGAACGTAGCCTAAAGGTTAGAATTGAAGGAAAATTCTATATAGCTCTCGGTCAAACGAAGCGGAACTCGAGCGAGTTGTTGCGTTGGTATTTTTTATAGCTAACGAAATCTAAAACGCATTCGTTGATGCGTGTTTGCCGATGTGCATATGGATTAGGTTGAAAACGTTAATTGGTCAATCGCCTAAGGTCTTTTGGAGAGATGTGTGCTGAAGGGGTATCAAATGGTTTAGAATTAATAACCGACTAAGAATCTTTTCTATACTACTCGATCAGTTGGTCGAATAATGATCTGAGTTATTTTCTTATTAGAACTCCATATGAAATCAACCTTAAAGTGCTTCAACGGAAACGGAAACCAGTCGAACAGTCTTTTTCTTTTTATTATCGTACATTTTATTAGTTTTTCATCAGTATCGTACATTTAATGCGGGTGCATTGCAACCGCATTGAAGCGTAACAACATCCTCCACAAAATACACATTCACTTTATTTACCTCATTTACTTCACTTTCCAACGCTACTTTGCGCCGAGTTAGGCCAGTGTTCCGGTCGATTGAAACTTAAGTGTGATCACGGTTCTAAAGATTCATTTTCGGAGTAAATGATCGATGAAGCCTGTTAAACGGTCATCGCAGTAGACAGTGACGTTTAACGCGTCGTGTGGTGGCTGCAAAGCCGTATGTGCCATGCCTACTAAGGCAACGAACCATACATACTACAATTACTGCCTTTCCGACACCGGACGAGTGCGCTTCCACGCTTTTTCGCACTCACGTGTCGTTGGATGCACATCGCTGTAACTAAAATCCTACCTTAACTTCCCCTACCCCCTCCCATCAGAATGGGAAAGGCGAAGGGTACACAAAAATTCCTCCCACACTCATCAGACCGTCGATTCGCGCCACGTTTTTTAACACGTTTCGCTGTTCTGTTTTTGCTAGGTCCCCTTACTGCGAATAACTTCTCTGGCCTTCGATGTGTCAATAGCAAAAAAAAAAAACAATGAGACCCAAACTTGCTCGTCCGCCCACTTGCTGCACTTCCCTCCCTACCCGAAAAGAGCGAACACCCTGGACGCAGCCTTGTATGACACGGGGTGGGGTGACATTATATGCCCCGAACACGCATGCCAGAGCAGTCAATTGCGTAGTACGATGCGTTATCGAGACGATTTGGACTGTGGACGTGCGAAGCCGCGACGAATTTGTAAAACGGCGCAATCGTCCGATAGTGTGTCATAAAACATACGGGGCGCGGAATCGGAATTGGTGGAAGGAGGGAAGATGATTGGTTTGTTTTCGTTCGGGAGCGTTTCAATGTCGGGGGAATTGGGGCCATTCGGGCATGTGATAAATGATCAAAGTTGATCGACGGTTGGAGCAGGTTGGGACAAATGGAAGACGTTTCTGGAGCTGGGAGCTAAATTAGTATCGCCGGATTTTTATTGCTTAAATTTTCCTTGGCTTCCTTCGGTTTGATACAAATGATACAAATGTCTAATAATATCTATTTCCTTCTCTCTTTCCTCTAGTGCGTTCTGCTGGGTATACGAACACTGCACGTACTCATTCGCTATGGCATGTTCCTGCACGATATGCGCCAGGGTGGTATCGCGAATGAATGTAGGTCTATTTGATAATGTCATCCAATGCACTCTCTCCTAAACTATCTGCTCGTTCTTTCACCATCAGCCATCTCGTGGGATAAACGTGGTCCGGTCGCGTACTACATCGAGCTCTCGTTCGAAGTGGCCGCCCTGATTGTGGAGCTGGTGCATCATCTGCATATGATGCTGTGGAGCAACATCTTCCTGTCGATGGCCAGCCTGGTGATACTGATGCAGCTGCGCTACCTGGTCAACGAGATCCAGCGCAAGTTCAAGAAGCATCGGAACTATCTGTGGGTCCTGAACCACATGGAGAAGAGCTACCCGCTGGCGACGAGTGACGATCTGAAGCAGAACTCGGACAACTGTGCCATCTGTTGGGAGAAAATGGAAACGGCGCGAAAGCTACCGTGTGCTCATTTGTTCCACAAGTATGAGAGGATTCGGAATGTACACCTAAAACGCTGTACGTTAACGTTGGATTGCTCTTGCTTTTTGGTTTCAGCTCCTGTTTGCAGTCGTGGCTTGAACAGGATACGTCCTGCCCTACCTGTCGCCTGGGACTGAGTGTTCACCAGAACGGTGGACCACGCGGTAGCCCCCTGCTACCGGATGACATCCGTATTGACGATCAGGACGGTGCGATCGGTGGAGGTGGGGGTGGCCGTACGGCAAACAATCACTTCTTCCACTTCAACGGCTCGCGGTACGTGTCCTGGCTGCCGAACTTCTCCGTCGAGGTGACGCACATCAACAACATGCTGCGTCCATCGGAAACACTCCCGATTACGGCGGCCGCTGTTGGCAATCACACGTCGCAGGTGCGCAATATGGCACGTCACGTGCAGGAGATGTTCCCACGCTATCCACTGTCCGTGCTGATTGGCGATCTGCAGATTTCGCGTTCGATCGAGGTGACGATCGATAACATCCTCGAGGGTCGACTGCAAGTGCCAGTGAGCGGTACGGGCGATGATGACGATGATACGCTGGGTGCCGCATCAACGAGTTTAAACAGTACGATGGAAGTGGCGGAAAATGACGCGTCGGTGGATGGTGATCTGTCCGGTGAGCTGCTATCTCCTCGGTCACTTCCGAACTCTTCTTCCGGATCGTCCTTATCGTCGCTGTCTGCACCGGCCGGGTATGAAGTGGAGCGCGGTACGAACATTTTCGGTAGCTACGACACACTTCTGCGGGACGACACGGTCGAGGATGCGACATCACCGGCGACCGTTCCGCTAGGGGATCGCTTTTCCAAAAGCCCGGAGGAACGGGAGAAGATTCTGCAGCGTCGCAAGGAGCAGCTGCTGGCAATGGCGCGGAGGAGGTAGGTGCACGGCGCTGGAAATTAATTGTCGGAGGTTGAACTAACCTTTTGTTTTCTACCATTTAGATACTTGGAAAAGAACAAATCAGAGCTAAACCAGCAAGCCTCGTCGATGGCTTCTGCATCTTCTTCCAGCAGTAGCAGCAGCAGCAGCAGCAACACCACCATAAGACATCGGAATAAGAGCTGTATGGAAACGACGGCTGTTGTTGAAAGTCCCAGCCACAGCAGCAATAGCGGCAGCAGTTGCAGCAGCAGTAGCAGCAGCAGCAGAAGCAGCAACAGAAGCAGCAACAATAGTTCCGATCTGTCAAAAGCAAGCCCGTCCTTTTCACCAAGCCACCAACAGCAGCGGCTCTCGTCCACTGAACAGCAGCACCAAGAGCAGGAACAGATGCATTCAGACAACAGTTTTTGAGCTGAAGTTTGCTGAAGGTCGCAGATAAAGTGATAGAAAACGGAAAGCCGACAACGATCTGTCGTAAGCAAAACGAAGCGTCGTTGAAATTGAAAAGAACTGTTCCTTGTGTGATGATAATGAGAGGTGTTTGCGGTGCTGTGAAGTTTTAAGTTTTCGTGAATGTGTTTCTTTTTAAGTCCCTAGACGATTTTTTTCGATCACGCATCAAATTTCTTTCTAGTTTAAATCTTTTCTCTAAGTAAGATTAACACTTGCACTAGAGTTCAGTAGATAAGCCAGCTCTGCCGCTCAATCCTTCAATTCAGTCATCATGTTAGGGAAGTGGGCGGCGGCGGCGGGCAAAGTATGCAAGAGTAATGTCGACATTTTGATGGATCAGTGTGTCATTTTTGGCTAGTTTAGCTTCGTACGCGTGAGTGTCAGGGGAAGAGGAAAATATCTAGAACAACATATAACAAATCATCCAGGATGAGCTTAGATAATTCGCCAAATGAGGAGAAAGAGTTATGATCGAAAGAGAAGGGGAAAGGTAGTCAGAGTTTACTTTGGAAAAAGTCGTTCTTCCGATGTCCTCCGTGTGGTCGGTGAATTACTTTTCATTTGTGTAAAGGTTCAACACTCCGCCTACCAGTGGTAGAGAAGGAGCGACAAGAACGACAACACAAATCGTAATTGAAAAGAAAACAAAAAAACACTAAAAACTTTTGTGATGATATTTATTTTCTAGGAACAAACAAACAAATCAATCGATTTAGCAAGCGGATGAGAACGCGAGATAACAAACCATACCTAGTAGCTTCTTTTGTTCCTGGATCTATGGTCTTACAAAAGGTGAATTAAGCGAACGTCGTGAGTTTCTCAACAATCTCGAATCTGCAGCAAACATCGTGTTTGTGTATTGCGTGCGTTTGTGTGCTTATTTTAGTATGTATATGTATGAAAGAAGAAGTGTATGTGAAGAAGCAACCCAATAGCATCGGAACAGGACAGGATCTTGAGATGGATTTCACGCACGTACGACGAGTCCAGCAGCAGCTAGAGACATCCGTGAGGAAGTGGGCATCGGTTGTGCATCCGTTAAGTCAAAATTTGCAAGTAAAACCAACATTTAGCGCGCAATAACAGAGTGCAAAGCAAAAGAGCAACAAACAACGCAAACGTAAAACAATAAAGGTAAAATGTTCGTTGTTATTTCGTTTTAAATAGATGCCTTGTGTGTGCTGATGCTTACATGAGAAAAACGGGAGATAATTTCGGAAAATTCATTCTGCACATAAGATAGTTTTTGTTGCAAATGTTGGTAACTAAATACAAATTTACGTGTTTGATTTAGTTGAGATTTTCATAAGAATAGAGTGAGAGACCGCTAACCAGATTGTGCTTAAATCCGAAATAGCATTATTTTTACTTATTTTATGCATATTTTGTAATATTTCACTATCACGCAACAAATAAATAAAACATATAGTGCATTTATCGTAAATTTGAGAAAAAATAAACGTATTTTGCAATGTTCAAACAATGAATCGCTTGTCAGATGCATTCAATAGCCTTTAAACGCATGAGTATAAACACATGGGATATTTGGCACAGGGTGTCCATTTTATCGAAGATGTTTGTTGTTTTTGCGCGAAGTGCACGGTATGAATCGTTTGCTGTGATTTAGTTACCATCGCTTGGTATTCGTTGATATTACCGGTAAAATCCATGGTTATTTGTTTGTAAAAAGTTCAATCAAAGAGCGGTACGATGAAGAAACGGATTGTGAAAAAGCAGATTCCTTTTTAACTGAAATAGGAATGAACCGGCGACGGTGCGTGTTGGCGAGAAAGAGAGAGGCTTACAGATTTCAGCGGCACAGGTGTTGCCGGGTGAAATGAGAACAAGGTATGTAAATAAACAAACCTATCTTGCCATTTCCTAAACCCTACGTCATCCTACATCTCTGTGGAATGAACCGTTTCCATTCAAAATAGTCTGCACGAAACACCGGAAAGATCCCGTCGAACCCTATCAATTAAACGGGATAATCTAATATTTCGGAATGATACTTTGTTTCTACGCTTGCTCTCACCCTTCTCATGGATTGACAGTTTTTTTTTGTTACTCAATACAAATACTCCAACGGTTCTGTTCCTTCCCATCTAATTGAAGGAAAAGATTCCGTCCTGTGCTTTAATTTCTCCACGAAAATCTAACCCCGAAAATAAGACAACATTATAGCTGAAAGTCCGTTTCTGAATCGAAAAAAATGGAAACAATTTAATTTTAGTGTATGCGCGGCGGATCATCATAGGAACCAGCGCGACGATCGTTACCATTGGCACGTGCATGGAATAATTAAACCCATGCCTAGTCGCTCGTGCACCCAGTCCGAAAACCGTGGTTCTGCTTTATTCTGTTACCTTCTCGCGGTTCAACAAATTGAATTTGTTTATCATTCCCTATGTGGAAAGAGGTTGAAGCAGTGTGTCGAGTGTGTTGCTCGACTCGACCCACCGGAGTTCTTAAGATCCTCAGTTCTAGTCGCTCGCTTGTTCAGATCGTCGCCGGAAGAGGCCTCAACGGGCCCGAGAAGTGGTTTAGCGAAAGTGTGTGCTCCGCACGATCAAAAGTGGTTTGTAGGGAGAAATGAAGTTTGATGGATTTTCGGTATAAGTTCCTCTGAGCGAGTGAGTGCGTAAAACTCGTCCCAACGTCCGTGAAGAGATCTCCCGCAGGGTTCTTCTGGGTGGGCCCCCTCTTGTCGATTAAGTTGTCGTCGTCGCCGGTCGATGGTGCTTTAACGCCGGAGCCGGTTCAACGAGTTGCGGTTGTGGTCCGTGACTTAAACCTTGCCGCGTGCGTCGTGATGCGAAGTGGATGACCCGCGTCGCCTGTGTAGGAATCTTAAAATAAAACTAGTTTCCTTTGCATCGGGATGCGGGATCACAAAATTCTTGCCGCTCGATCGCATGCGGACGCTTATTCAAATATTGATTAGCGTCAATGGCACCCCGGTGAATAATATTGCGTTCGTCTCATTAGCCGACCGAAAGTATTCAGTGTCATCGCTTCGGCTGATGGAACCGGAAGGTGAAAAGAAAACTGCCATCACGCCCGAATCAACCAACCGGTTCAACGAGAGAACAGCGGTGAAGAAAAAAAAACACTTCCAAAAAAACCAGACCCACTTCAAGAGGCCGTAAATAATAAATTTATTGCCATCGCGCATCGCTGATAACATGTGTCGCTGACTTTCCGCACGAAAAGCCGCACGAAAAGACGCGACGCTTAAGTATGCAGGAAGAAGGGCGCAATTTGGTCGCCTGTCGCCCGGACTCAGGTGGAAAGCGGGCACAATCAACACCCTTCGCCCACTTCTTCCGCTGCTCAAACACTTTTGCGATTATCGCGGTTTATAGTGGTGGGAAGAGTGGGGGAGGGGGAAGGTATGAACGTGAAAATGCATGGGAAATCTTTCCCTCACACTAGTGCGCGAAAGAAGTGGAGTTGCGCCACCGTTTCTTCTATCCGGCTGCCGGTTGAATAGTTAACGCGGCTGGAAATTGGAAATTAAATAATTCAACAGCTTATGACACGGTTTTCTCAACCACGGCTCGTCGTAGTAGGCGGTGACGGCGTCGTGACATTCATAGAATATTCCGGGCGACACTTCTTGCTTTCGCCGGTTGCTGAGCGGGATTTTTTGAATTCTCTTTTTTGTCCCCCCCGCTCATTTGTTCCCCCTCTTGAGGCTGCCTTAAAACAGGCCCGAACAATCCAATTTAGGTTGCAGGGAAAGGATTGCGGAAAAAATTAACACCCGAAGGTTCAAGTGCTCGAGCGTCTGATGGTGTAATTGGAGGCATTCCGAAGTTGAGATGATCCGTCCGGTGCGGCGCGTTGGATTGATAGAAAATGAAACGAGGGAGACCGGGGGAACTCACTTTCCAATGGCTTCACGCTTGTGTAGACACTATTGTAGACACTGATTCTACCGCAACAAAAAAAGAAGAGCACAAAAAAAACACCCCCGAAACGATGTTGCCATTAGAAATTCCACGTCATTGGTCTCGGCTCGGCTTGATAAATCTTAATTAAACGAATAGCACGATTGTGCTCCAGTGCTTCCCTTTCCGCTGAGTCTCAAGGGGGTAAGCTAATTCTGGTGCCCCTTTTCATCCCTTCCTGCACACGTGGCAGCGGGGTGTACGCGCGTGCAAAAAATGACCTTTTGCCGGGAGGTGTTGGAATGCATAATGGACACGAAACTGTTGGTTTGCTGCCTGTGGGTGTTTAAGAAAAAAAAAAAAACGATCATTTACATTCTTTTAATAGGCTTTTGAAAGATGAAGTGAATAGATTCTTAATTTTCAAGTTCACTGCGGAATTTCTAGTAAGGAGTATCGATTCTCACCAGACGAATCAGCGCAAATTTTCTTGAGTTCGGTAAAAGTACAAACATTGCGTCGGACAAAAGTCCTTACTTTAGGATTTAAATGAAGGAAGTTTAACGAAATTAATAGTGTAATCATTTGTGCAATAGTGTAATAAATATTACCAATACACAACTAAATCCAACAAAAAAGTCATCCAAAATTAAATTTGTTGGAGTTCAATAAATTTCCACATAAATAACAAAAAATTTGCTTACTAAAAAAAACCCTTTCCGGAACTAAATTCCGTTGCGTTCTTTTCCGTTCCGAGTTTTGGAATTTTCCTTGCGCTCGGCCACGGTTCTCCAGTGCCGCACGTGTATGTGCGCTTTCCCGGCATAGCGTTGAAGCGGGGGGGGGAAGAAGGGAGGACGCAGGATCGTCGTCGTTCCGCTTAATGGGAAATCCATAAACAAACCGTCGGGCTCGTCGGGTTTTTCTCTCGCCCGATTTCTCTTGTTTTCTCGAACGAAGCAAGAAGAAAAAACAAACGTCCGCGCGGCGGCGGTGGTCGTATTTTTCTCTCTCCCGAATGTGGTCCACACTTTTTCATCTCCCACATTTATGTGCCCCGTGCTGCTGCCGGTGCTGCTGTTGGTTTTGTTGCTCCGTGTGTTGTGTATGTATGTGTGTGTGTGTGTGTGTGTGTGTGTGTGTGTGTGTTGGTGACGCAACTTGTCATCTCCAGGAGAGAAGTAGATTTGTGTGGTTCAGATTCAGATTACTCCCGTACCGTTCTCTCTTTCTCTCTCGCGCGCGCACACGCATACAGACGCATAAATAATCCCGAAGCGTGCTCCTCGCTCATATTTCACACGAATGCGCGCGCTTCGGTGTGGTTCGGATTTTCCTCCAAGCCTAGCGCCGCCGCCGCCGCCGTCGCCGGGCTTGGTTGTTGGTGTCCCGCTCGCGCGCATTGTTGCCAAGGAAAAACGCGCGTGGAGGATACGGCGTCTCCATCGTCAACATGTCGTACGTTATCTCGCCGTCGCCGTTTGTTAGGAGAGATTCGCTCTCACCACGAGCCACGGATGGATGTGTGCGGACGGAGCTGGTTGGAGAGTCTGTTGAACGAACACCACGCTATCAGCGGCGGTCGGGTGTTTCAAACACAACATCAGCAGCAGCAGCAGCAGCAAGAACAGCAGCAGCACAATTCATCTCCCGCACCGGGAAGAAGCACTACTTGCGGTGTCAGGTGTCAAGTCGAAGTTGACAAAAGTGTGGTGTGCAGCGTGTCGTCGTCTTCCAGCAGATGTCGTTAACGCGAGTATACTAACACCAGCAATCGCAGCAACCATTTGTAACTTACGCTGAAATACCTTCAACAACGTATACGAGAGAAAGCTTGTTCTGTTCTGTTCGCCAATCGGAAGACACGTTCGCAAAGAAATCCGCAACAAAAGCGCTCCATTAGTATTGGTAGCGGATGCCAGAGACACACAACCCCAATCCTTCATCTTTACCCATCGTTTTTCATCGTTCGGGGAGTGTGTGCTGCTTCTGTTGAGGTAAGTTGTGCAGTATCATCGTCGATGCGCCGTCGATGTTTGGGACTGAAAGCACCGAAATCGCTTAAAAATCTCAGTAAAAACCCACGCATCACCACTGGAAACCGTGTTTTCATTGACGGCATCTCGTTTGTTTACCTTTCCGCACGCTCATCCGCTTTCATTTTCCCGCACGGATTGGGATTTATGACCGATTACGCTCTTCTCTTTCCAGTGCGGTGCTGTTTTGACAGGTAGTAAAAACACTACGAAAAAGACGTCCTTGCCGGGCGGTAGCGAACGGTGGTGCGGTGTGGCAAATTACTCCTTCCGCTACGCCGGGCCCCATTACACCACTACCATCGCTTCCGGCCGAGATTGATCGCGTTTGATAACGCAAACGCGCGTTGTTCCGGGCAGCCAGCAGCAACAAGAAACAAGCAGGCGACGCACACCTTTAACCGCCCATGTAAAACGTTAAAGCCGCCGACACCTACCACCCTCACCATAGTAACCATAGGGTGCGTTTTGTGTAGTGATTTCACGTGCACGCGTACGACTGTGTTGGTGTCGAGTGCGAATCGAATCCGAGGACACGCACAGAACGGAACGAAATAGACGAGATAATCGGTCTTTTGTTGTTGTTTTTTTTACTACCCACGACGCGCCGCAAAATTTTGACAGCTGAGACAACCACCGTCGTGGTAGTGCGTGTCGTAGTAACCGTTGCGTTTATAAGCTGCTACGCGGGTGCGTCGTTCGTCCTTTCAGAGATTGTGTATGTGTGCACATTATAGATGCCCCATGTGCGAAGTTCCGTGAATTTTGTGTGCGTGCGAGCGAGCGAGCGAGTGTAACGAGCGACATTGATTCCTCCCGTGGTAGTGTACAGTGCCGTGAGAGAAGAAGAAACCGAAGGGATCCATCAGAAGAAGTGACCATGTGTTGATATTTCACAGAGTCAATGAAGCCGAACAAGCCCGGACGAGGTCTAAAATTCGAGTGAGTGAACTGGCGTTAAATTTTGTCCCATTTTTTTTACACTACTTTCGCTGACCCATTATTTTCCACTAATTGAATATTGTTATCATCCACGCGGCTGCCACCGCAAAAAAAGCTGAATCTATAAGTTTCAATTGCGCTTTCTATTGCTATTTCTTTTTTTATTCCGAGTCCATGATTCGGAAATGGCGGAACAATCCCACCAAAAACACTTGACCCGGCGGCCACCGTTTTTGGCGATAATTTCATCGGAAAGTCTGCTTCGTCAAGTGATGTTTTTTGTTCGTGTTCGTGCATGGTTCATCATCCCACCAGTCTTCTCTTCCATGAGAATCGAGTTTTGCGCCACATGTTTCCCATTATCGCGCGTGGTGTGCCAGTATTTCTATCATCGAACGAGCTGTTTTGGTCATTTCGTGATCGGGTGTTTTTTTTTCTTGTTTTGCTTTGTCCTATGGGTTTATTTATAACAAAACCGAATTCGATTTAAAGCGTGTTTAGTGGATCTTAAAGAAATGCTCACACGGTTTTTTTTTTCAACCTACTCCCGTCGTTAGAAGAAGGGTGAAATTTAAAATTGTATTTGATGTCGTTGTGGTGTGGGTTACTGTTGCCTCACCAAATCCGTTGGCAAGTCGTCGTCGTCGTCTTCGTTCGTTAGCCAAAGCCAATCATCATTTTCAGCGTCCAACGATTTGCTGACGTGACGCTTCCGGTTTGCCGTTACGGGCCCTGATTGTTGAGTTTTCCCCGTCAGGTTGAACGGCGACGGCGAGGAAAAGTTTTACCAACCCCCGGAACCCGCCGTAAGCCGTGTTTCGTCGCCGACCAGAACGTGACGAAACACGGGGAGTTTGGCGTGAAAAGGAAGTGGAAAATGGTTGCAGCAGTGCGGTATTATCCTCCAGGGACGCACCAGTTTGATGACAGTTTGGACGGGAATCGTTTGTCTAAAATGGCCAACCTCGGCTCTGGAAGTAGAGTTTGGTAAATGATTTTTTTTGTGCTGGCCTTGCTTCGATAGGTGTTTCGAGAGTTAATGCGACTTTACAGTGTGATGTGAGCCTTACTTCGGGGGCTTCCTGGGTCCCGGTCGGCAGCAAAACTTGCGGCGACTGTTACATTTAACGTCTTACAGAGCGGCACTTTTTTGCGCTCCAAATAGCGCAAACTTTGCCTTCCTTCTCTCTAGCACTTGCTTAAATAGCACGAATCTTCATAAGCATCACCTAACTTTGCATCTGAATGAATGCTTTATTACTCGCAAATACGTTTCTCCCCGTCGTAGTAAGGAACCCAGATTCCAAGAAACTCACGGTGAAGTCTTTAAGAAGTCTCCCACACCGTGGAAAGCGTATCCCTATTTTTGTGCCTTCGTTTTCTGCCTTCGTCGACCGGCAGCCGACCTACGGTACGGTTTTGATTTAATGAAAAAAGGACTCTCACCAGCCCCCTATCCACCGTCGTTCGTCTGTCTGATACGTCAACATCCCAGACGTCGGACAGTTTTTCGACGTTACGTACTTGCTCTACCTGCCATGCCGTCCTCCGGGCAGGCTTCCCCATGCATCAAACGCGGCCAGACATCGTGTCTTGGTCGGTCAGACGAAGGTCGGTCGGTGCGATATCCCGCAAGATAATAAATCTTCTCGGGAAAACCTCATTTTCTCGGTACCCTTTGCACGGTGTACTTACCTTTTTGGGCAAAACGTTGCGGTAGGCCCTGCAGCAAGAAGTATAAACAAGACACTCCACACACAGATCCAACGATGGGGAATGTTTGGACGAGTGAGTGGATCTCTTTTGAAGAAGGAGATATGTACATCATCATCATCTTCAAGAGCAAAATCATCTCAGTCATCTGGGCGGTTGATTCGTTTGATGCTGGCAAGTGCGTCGTTTTTGGGAGGTCTACGCGTTGGGGAGCTGGGTTTTTCCCGCGAAAAACTATTGCACTCCGCCGAATCCGTTCCATTTGTTGTGACAGTGTGCACGTCACGATGCAACCCGGGCGATGAGTGCGATTCCGCCTTTCGTTACGGTCCATATGCAACGAAATCAATCAAAATGTTTCAGTTCGCTGGCGTGTACGAACACCAACCCTTTAAGTCACTGGCCCACGGGTGCCGGGTTTAACGAAGGAAGGCGTCGGGTATATCGTTTGCTGCCGGTGCTGTTGGGGAAAAGGAGGTAATTATGCATTTCTTCATCTCGGTCCCTTTATCGTTTCGATAATTTGCTCGTTGCCATCCGTTGTGCAGAATGGGCCATAATGGCAGCACACACACGCAAATCTCTTGGCCACGTTTCAAATCACTCGCTCGCGCCTGAAAGGTAGGCAACGTGCATTACAGTCGGGCTTACATCGTAGCGCGCCGTTTCCGCTGCGCTTTATTCATCGAGTGGACTCGGGTGCACTGATGTTTACAGCCTGCTCTGCTGTTCGTGCGCTCTCCGTACACCAATAAATGGCTGCAATGGATGTAAATTAGGGCTACTTTATCCCGCATTCCGATACCGGTGGTCACGGTACCTTTTCGGAGAGGCCATTTTTTTTTGGTGCGTCCTTCGTCCGTGGTGCGGTTCGCAGTGAGCTTTTCACTCTTTGGCGCTTGGTTCGAGCTGTAAATTAGGGCATGGATTCTTCGGGCGTTCGGGGAGATAACGTTGCCCTAATGTTGCGCTCCGAGACTGCTGTCGATGATAGCGAATGGCATCCTGTGACCGTCGAGAACCGTCCTTGCTGTCGTCGTCATCGTCATGGTGCGTGGTTTTCGCGTTTCGATTTCGAAATGAAACTCACCGCCGTGAATTTTGATCGCTTTGCTTTGCGTCCTTGTCGAGTTGTTGATAACCGACCGGGTCTAGCTGGGGACGAGTTTTCTAGGTAGCTGGTATTGGATTGTGTTTTTGTGGAACTTGTAGATGGAAGTTGGGGTTCTGTTTCGCGACAATGTTGGAGAATTCATAGTGGAGAAATTGCACGATTTCGGACATTGATCACAACGAAGAATGTTTATTGTTCTTGCAAAAAAGCTGATCATAAGGCACAAAATAGTGTACATGTAGGACATTCTGTTAGCTGCAAGTTATTCGTTTTTAAGTCTATATATTATTTCCAAAAGATTCTACGTTTATATATATATTTCTGAAATCACTATTCTATTCACGCCTCGTTCCTTGCCTTCTGGAAAGTTCCTTGAAAAAAGTTGAATTTCTGACTTCTTGATCAAATTTTCCACAATCTTTCAACGATTCGAACCTTCCAATGTTACGATTCGGACCTTCGAAGAATTGAGAATGCAGCAAAAGTACAGAAAAAAAACACGACCCGTTCGGAAAAGAATGTCTGATTGCATCGGTTTGTGAATTGGTTTTCGGTTCGGAGGCAAAAAAAAGGAAAAGCATGTGGCAGTTGGGATACACGATTGCCAGTAGTGGTCACATCACCACCGCGCTTTGAGTGAATCCGGCCGGATGTTCTGGGTTCTGGAGATTTTTAATTTTTCCATCCACCACTGCTGCCAGCATTGGTTCCGAAGGAGATGCGGTCTATCGCTCTTTCTTTCTCTCTTGTTGTCATGCTGGATCGATGGGATGAAGAAAAGATGAACGTTTCCTCACGTCTTGTCGATGTCCCGTGTGTATGTGTGTGTGTAGCTCCAATCGATTCGTCCGTCTGTCCTTATTCCCGGGGATCCGATTCATTTCGAGGCCCAGCAGACGGCGTTCGTACGGTTCCGTCCGCTTGCTGATTGACAATCATCGGTAAACAATGTTCATCGTGTGCCGTTTGTCCCACCCCAAAAACCGTTGCCAGACCCAGGCCAACCACCGAAGGAAAAGGGCTAACGTCAGCGGGAGCATCAGCACGGCTAGCGACGAGATGGATGGAGAGTTGTAGATGAAAGATCTGCTGCCTGCACAGATTTTCTGTGCAATTTCATTTCTTTTCCGAAGTTCCGAACACATACACACACACACGGTGAACTCCTCCGCCGTCCTCCTGCGCTCATCTAGAGCCCGATTTTCCGTTTCTCGTTCCGCGGCAATAAATGGACATGTTCTGCAGACGGAACAGAACACTCCTTTTTTTCGCATTCGTCACGAAACCTTTGAATTGTGGCCGAAAATCGCACTCTCGTCATGCACATGTCAGGGCAGCCACACCAGCGGGTGTTTGTCTGATTTGGCCGGTTTTCGTACTCGCTTTTCCTATGTAAGGGACGGGATTTTTGTTCGCACACCCACTGGACTTGACTTTGGGAAATGCTTATGCAAGAATGCTTATTGTGCGCAAATCTTTCAATAATGTTTTATTTTTTGGTTAGATTAGATTTGCTTCTTCATTTGGCTATTTTTTTTTTAGATTCACTAGGACCACAAATTCTACCAACATGACTCATATCATTCATTGCATTTTCTATGTTGCTCTTTTGTGGATGTAGATTAAAATGATTCCAGATCAATTTCTGCCTTGAAAGTCATACGTTAGGACTTTTTGGAAGGCTTTTGTTAAGATCTGCACGATCCTTCAGACCTGTGACGACCAAATGCTGATATCATTCGTAGTATCACCATGCAAAACAGCTTCCAACGTCTTATGAAATAAGATGGCTGCATCTGGAGCTTGGAGAGTACCGTAATCAAATTAGTATCGAGAACGGTAACACCCCCCACCGTGATACGGTGGGAACATTTGGGACGAGTTTTCCCCCAACGCGCCACAATAGATATCATTGCTCCGCAGACTCGTGCTGGATCTTCGGTGGAGCATTGGAGGATGGTAAACTTAATCGACATGGTAGCTCCATGCCTGGATGTGCTGTGCTCAAAAACTGTACTCAGTTTCCCAGGGTGGGCCACAAAGAACGGGAGGGAGAGGTATTTTTAATTTAATATGTGAACACGGCCACAACGGAGGATTTTTAGTGAAACGACCAGCACCAGCAGCGAATCCTTCGCGGGGAGAGAGAAAATACGGGTGTAGTTATTTTTTCCCTTTCCTGTTGGTTTGTGCGATGAAAAAGATGAAGTCACAGTGTGGATGGAAAATTTTCGGCTCGGATGGCATGCGATGGGAAGGTTGAGATAAAAATCTGATTAAATTTAAACATTCTCGCACTCGCGTTGACGCGCCAGCTGCTAAAACCGCCTCCCTTCCCCGCCCACCTTGAAGCCTGAAGAAACCGGGCAAGTTAGGTTAGAACTCACTAAGAATTCGCTATTGTTTGCGATGGTTTTTTTTTGCGGTGACATGAGAGCTGAGAGCCTGTGGATGATTACCATTTTCGCCCTTGTTGTCATCGGCTTTGAAAGTTATTTTATAAAACGGAAATATAGAGGAACAACAAACACAAAATTTGCGTACAGTGACTTGTGGTTTGGAGTGCCATCATTAGCACCGGGGCCACCGACATCGAGCGGAAACAGGGGGTGATAATTTTGTCACGCGTATCTTGTGCGCTATATTTGTCTTGGTGAATTTTTGAGAAATAAAACTTTTCATTTGATATAGTTAAAGAGAGTTGTATTTTAAATTTAAATAACATTTCGTATTCATTTAGCTTTGAGACAAACTAATCGGTTTGAACTGTACATTTGGTTAAACAACATACCTAACCAATGATACACGACCGGGGTTTGAACTAATGGCCGTGCGAGAGGGTCCCTTTGAAGTTCGCTAGTGTCCTTTCCGGTTTTGTTCTTGCTAACTAACTCCAATCTTAGTCCAATGCATACGCAGCAATCACACAGCTAGAAATTGCGTCGATTTTGGATCGAGTGAAACGCTCCCCTTGCCTAGCGTGAAATGATGCGCGTAAATATATTCGACACGCAGCCGGCGACCCGGCAAACACACCGTGTGCGGTTGTTCGGTGTATTGTGTTTTACGCGACAAGCTGTAACAACCCTTCGGGCCCGTGTTTATTCTAATTCTCTGGTCTCGATTTTGGTGCAAAACGATCTTTCCCGGTGCCTGTGGTTTTGCCCCGGAAAAGACGTTTGACGGACGTGAACGAACGACGGTCAGAAGGAACTTTACTTACCCCTGTCCCCGATGCACTGGGACACCTTTCCTGGGCGATGCGAATCGTCGTACACGCCATCGAATGATGGTACACACGTGCTCGCGTATCCTTGGCCGATTGCTTGGTCGATCGTCTGCGACTGGAACCAGTGTCGTCTCAGCTTGTCATGTTGGCTTGCCTAATGTGCACCTCGCTTGTGCGCCCGTGGATTGGATGCCCCGGGGGAAATTAATCATCATCATCATCATCGTCGTCTTCGGCTCCGGAGCCCGGCACTGGATAGCGTCCTTTTACCGGCGTGGCCAGTACGAGCGCACGATTGCCGCCTCTCGTTATCCTGTTGGCTTTCGATTGTTGGCTGTTGCCTCC
>JXWZ01001862.1:0-34130 GCA_000956215.1 Anopheles farauti No. 4 | reverse complement strand
CTATTCCTTCAAATGTATTCCCCCAGTGGTTGTATGGATTTTATATCGAATTTGCTATTTGCGAAGTGTTTTTCTTTTAGTTCATTAATGGTGTTTGAGAGTATAATAAAGGTTTAGTTTTCTTTTATCATGTTCGAGTTATCAAGGTATGGTTTAATCTGTGGAAAAAGTGGGGTAAGTGTTCCAATTGTTGTACTATCGACGGGAACATGAAAAATATGAGCAAACCATGGCGGTTTGTATTATAATATTAGTTTTATCATATAGTTGATTTTATCTACCTATTTTACAAGTATTGTAAGCCTTTATTTTCGAAAAATCATTATGTTTATGTTTGCTGTCAAAAAATTTAAAGTCCCTCATCGATTTGCTAGGAAACAGCTATTTTTTTTCGTTTAAGTGTCTTTCCAAACTAATGCTCGAAATTGAGTGCAATTGGTTTTAAAAATAAGTTTTTGACACAATTAAACTAAAAACACACAGTTTTTTTTCAACTTCATGACGATGAATAACTTTTTTGTCGAGTTGAAAAATAGCACAACAATTGGTGTAAGGGAAACCGAGGGTTTTAGTTCATACTTTTACTGCGATTTGATCGTAACTGATCTAATTCTATTTAGTTTTATAATGAAAATAAATCTTAATAATAACCATAAATTTAAGCGCTTTACATGGAAATTACTTTCTGATGCCGATTGCTAATAACGGATGTTTTGATCAACCTACAAACTGTCAATTGTGCCAGTACAGTCATACAATTTTGGCGCTCCAAACATTGATTTTTAGTTTTAATTTTTGTTGCTTTGGTAAATTTTAAGATTAATACTTTTAGTTTATAGTTCCTAAAACATATCAATCATTATTTCTAAACTCATTTTTCAGAATCGCTATAACTTGTGAATTACAAGCTCAATCTTCAAAATTGAACAATGAAAATGTAAATAACCAGTATCATCCTACTTAGTGAATTTTGGTTCAGCGAATTTGGGTAAAATTGGGTTTTGCGTGAAAACTCTGTAAAAATTCGTTCATAACTGGTGCACTTACCCTATAACAAAGTGGACAAAGGTTAACAGTTGAAACGGTCCTACGTAACCGTGAAACGAAGAAAGCACTCTGTTTTGTGTCAACTTTCGAGTGTTGAACCTTTCTTTTAGTCTCAACGCATTATGTTTGTCATTTTCTTATATGATGTTGTTTTTCTGATTTTTCTGATATCCATTTATAAATACCATACATAAGATGCAATTATTAGTGTATTGACATCGATAGCAAAGAAAGAGAAGCGTTTACAACGCATCACGAAGTGACTTGTGATTTTAGGAGATAATATATAAGACATTTGGGAAATAATATATTTATTTTTTATTGAACTACGAAACATGATGTTTAATTGTTTATTTGTTTAACTGTTAACATCAAATAGGAATTCAATCATAGATATCAAATTGTTTGTCGCCAACAATGCTATATTTAGGTAATTACACGAATTATACACATGTACTATAATAGACAACTGAAAATACAGTTGCAAACGGAAAGGTGCTTAACACAGTTCTAGATTTTGATATTCCAATATCACACCAGTACATCGTGAATATATTTTACATGTTCAAATTTTCAACGGTTGTCAAAGATCCTGATTGGTTTGGTTAGATATCTACACCAGTGTGAACATTGTAACAAAAAATATTGTTCATAGTATTTTATTGTATATTAAAACAGTTCATTAAACATTATACCTCGCACACAAAAATACCAGGATATTAAATGCTTCAGCGTATATCTTTTGTTCCAGTGTAATTGATTTTGTTTATTAATTTATTGTTCAAATTATTAAGATTATTGTTATTCTATTTTACGTCATTCATATTCTACCCAAACTAGTACGATGCAATAAATTATAACATCGATGATGCAAAGAATACATATTTTAGCATAATCGATGTCATCCTAGCTGAGAGCCAACTAACGTCCATGAGTGCATGATTGAGTTGGACAATGGCTGGCTCTGCAGATCGTAGTGCTGGTTTTCGTCATAGAACGTGACAAGAATGTGAAACTAAGTGAAATTGATTGGCAACACAAATAGCACTCTATGACGAAAAAATGCTTAATTTTGCGATGGTAATATTTATCATACCGTATTAGTTTTTCAACGGATGCTGTACTGCAGAAATGGCTTGGATTATTTGCTCGATAATTCATTGTTTTATGTTGAACACCTATTAAATATCAGTGAAGCAGGTGCTTTAAAATAAATCGACACGATGAAAACTAGCTAAAGTGATAACATTTACGAATAAAGAAAATGAGTATCTGATCGTGCTTATAATGGAAACAAATGCAGCACTTGATGGTAAGACTTTGTCGTTCCTTATGTTTTCAACCGAGTAGAAGAAAAAATCTCCATTATATATCTTGGCACGAAGAATCGAAACCTGCCTGTGAATAAAGATATGTCGGAAAGACACAAACGAAAAAAGAAAAGAAAGTCTAGAAAATAGCAAAAATTTCACACGCCACCGATCAGGGGGCAAAGGTGAGCATAACCTCACGGGCGCAACAGTGACGCTTGGTGGAAGTGAAAAAAAAAAATGCAAGACTTCACCGGAGAAATCCGAAACGTGTTCCATCAGACAAAAGGACGGTGTAAACAAACTCTTCATCTTCATAAAACATTCTCGTACTATGGCTACTGCCACGTCGGGCCGGGTCTTGCTCGTCGTGACGATGCTTACAGATGTACCACACGGCCTACGCTTATGCATGCAGCATAAAAGGCGTCGATTTTCTGTTGCTGTCCGCTGTGCTTGCCCTCTGCGTAGCTTTCATTTCCATTTTGCGTCGTGTCGTACCGCACCAAGGCACACTTAACCCAGAGCAATCAAGCAGGAGGCTTGCTTCCGTTGTTGGTACTGCTGTTGATGCTGCTGCTACTGAGGGCATTCTTTCTTTTCCTTCGACAACGTCTTGAGAAAAGTCTCATCGACGAGCAAATGGGAAAAATTCAACCCCCGTGGCAAGGCTATCGACGCTGATGAGATCTCAGAATCGCCTTGAAATGAGGTAAAGTGTGCAAGAAACAGCAGCAGCAGCGGCAGCAGCAGCAGCAACAGCAGAAGTAAATCGAAAAAAAGTTTTTCCCACTGTCTCACTCGCCCATGCGTGCCGATTCACAAACGGACGAAAAGGAATGATAAAAAAGTAATCCAGCGCCAAGCGGTGAGATCAATTAACTTCTTTTCTTCCATTTGCCCTGGACCTGTTCGCCGGTTCACGGAGTGTTTGTCCCAGATGGGACCGGCTCCCCGGTGCCGCGGGTTTGTTTTCACATTTTCGCTCGGCAAGAAAATGCTGCTTGAGCCTAAACTGCACGCTTTGCCCGAGGGGGCAAAAGTGTGCTATTTTTTGCTATAGGTTTGTTTTTCTTCATTGTAGGCGGGTTTTGTTTCTTGTATTTTTGCTCTCGTTTCTGCTGCTCCTTCTTTAGCAGTAACGTTGCGATAGTGAATTTCGAAGCAAGCTCAAGACGAGCCCTTGCAGACATCGTTACTTTATGTTGTTCGATTGTACATTTATAACAAGTTCGCGTGTAAATGGGTGCGAAGGGAGTTTAGAGATAACGGTGGTGAGTTTAGTTTTTGTACAATTGATTTACTTTATAAAAAAAATTGGCTGGAAAGTTTTTATATGACTACATGGAATGTAGTGTTATCTTAAGTTGTTAATGCCATGAAAATATGGTTTAAATTTAATTCAGTTAATTCATTTTCTTAGCCTTAATCATAAAAAAACATAAATAGATGAATAAAATTATGTCAAATATAAAAATGACTGCTAAAAAATGATTATCAATTTAGGAAATTCTTCATAATCAACTATTTTAATTTTTATACAAAATAAAAAAAGGCTTAGAAATTCGGAACTTAAGATAACCAAATATGTACTAGCATCTGCATTCGTATTAATACACATCCTTGAACCTTAAAGCAAACTCGAAATAATTGGCGTTGATAGTTCCATGACTCAGAAAATAGAAAGAAACGATAAGGAACCCAAATTCAGCTGTGGTTACTAATTGTGCTTACAATACATTTATTTTTCATGACATTATATTCATTACTATGAAATTATCATGACTCTGATCATGGCCTTTTATTCATTTCTAATTTCATTAAATAAATCTTTAATGTGTTTGAATGGTCACTTAATACTCTCCTTTCTAATAAGAAAAATGGGTTCGAGATAGAATTATTTATTTTTCTGAAAATTTTGTTCGTCTTTTATTATTTGTTATCGTTATCATCTTCGACAATTATCATAAGTATGTTCTACACATCCATCACAATGGTTCGACAATACTGCTCATAGTCATAGTTAATAAAGTGTAGTATTTCAATCGCATAAAAATATGACTATGCATAAATTTCGTATCAATATAAAGCAATGTTTTATAGATAATACTAGATAGTTCAGCATTATTTCGGCGATTTTTTCGGCACTATAGTGTCATCGATATTGTTTGCGTTGTGATATTTTTTCCACATATCAATCTTGTTTTTAGGAGGGCATTTTGAACGTTTCAATGTTCTCTCGAGTTGCAGTGCGCTAGTGATTGCATAATGTTACATCATTAGAGCAAAACGAGAAAATAAAAGAGTTTTAATTGAGCTCTTATCTAATATGAGCAAATCTAATATACATCATGAACTAAACTTCGTGTTGGTCTACTTAAAGAATTTTTGGCTAAGGTTCCAATCGCTTTTAAGGATACTCGGTCTTCAGTGCCTTCATTCGCGATAGCACCTGATTCTTTTTATGGTCATTTCAATTTGATTTTGTAGCCGAGCTCGCATCGTTCACCTACGTCTTGTGTCGCACATGCAATTGACGAATATGAGTGACATAAGTCCGGCACCCTTATGACGTGTCGAAACAATTATATCATTCCTGCCATCGACATCATAAAATCATCAAACTACTCGACATCGTTAAAGATAGATCTTTAAGAAAAAGAAAACAATTTGATTCTCTGTCAGTTTCACCCTCTTTGGACACTTCAAAATGCGGTATTTTACCTTTTTTATCCGGGACTGGAATCATCTAGATCGCAAAAGATTTTGAGGCCCACGCTTCTACTCAGAATAGCCATGACTTTCCTCTGAACAATACGGCTGAGAATATTATTACACAGGTGGCCTGAAGTTATGATCTTACCGAGCTAATATATCTTCTACGAACTCGTGATTGTGGCCGAGGATTGGACTGGTCTTTTCAGGACTAGAGCTTCCGGCAAACAGAAAGACACATACAGTTACTTGGCATAAGCAGTTACTGCAGTATTTACTGCACGCTGTATTGATTACGCTGCGATCGTTTTTTAATATTAAAACTATATTCAATCGAAACCAGCAAGTTCGAACAACTGTACAAATTTTGTTATGACTTTATTGTCCCGTCTCTGTTTTGTTAATTCTATTCACTAACTTTCGATGCATGCTGATTTAAGCCTTCTTTATACAAGTATAATATTATCATACAAGCATTTAAACTTGAAATGCTAGTGAAAAAACCTTTACCAACCAATCACTTTTCGTTGTTGTTTTGTGCCAAAGCACGAACAGACCGTGCTTATGCTCATAGAATTTAATGCTCAATTTTCTACATTGTTTGTTCTGCGATCACAAACGCTTAGTACTAGCGAGTGTAGGTGTGTTTTGGATGTGTTTTTTATAGTATGCTGAAATCCTGGAACGAGATAGTTTTGTACATATTTTATCAAAGTTTGATTGTAAACTCACCATGGCATACGGGATGGGGAGATAATGCTTTTAGTAGCACTTTTTTAGGTTGTGTCTCTACCGTAACGAGCTAGAAGAGCGGCTTAAGCACCGATGCCTGAATCGTACCGGAGATGGTGTGAACATGGAAACAAATACAAATTACACCATGGCGACGCAACGGAGAGTGGTGGCACAGTTGTCGTTATTTATTCGCTTTATTTTGTTAGCAGTAAATTATGTCCATCGTGTCTCAATCATGTTTATGGCAACGAAGGGACAAGCTTAATTTAATCCCGCACCGAGTGTCGCCAACGTTCGAGTCTCACGCACACGGTGCAACTCGTAATTTGTTTCGCGGCTGCTGCGTTCCTTTCCCCGCACCGGTTCGAATAGCACGTTGCGTTCCCGCACGCGAAGCGTGGCATAGCATAATCGCATAATCTTATTCCTAATAACATTCGCTCTTGAGCGAATCAATCTGCGGCGAAACGATAGGGACCCAATAGGACGGGAAATGGTATGCCGAAGAGCCGGAGCGAAAACTAACTTTCGTAATCGTAATTATTTCTTTGATTGTTTCCCGAGCGCTTTTCCCTAACGTTAATCTTCAGCTACTGCACGAGACCGAGACGGTCGATGGTGGTAGTTCTGGTCGACGATTTCGCACAGATCAGAGAAACAAGTGGAACAAAATGCGTAAATTACGGCGACAGATTGCTATCCGACTATAACTTTTCGTTTTTTTCATACGATCGAATGCGGAGGGACGATGATCGTTTTGCGTTTAGCTTGCGTAAATGGATAATGTTTAGCAAATTGTAGTTGTGTAATTTGCCACAATTGTTTTGTATCTTGTAGCTGTACTGCTGGATGTAAATATCAATGCAAATACAAACATTTTAACAATGATTGCTTACGTAACAAGCAGCTCACTTGGATACGTTTAGGGTATGCACGATAGAATTTAAATTAATATTCAAATGTAATACCACTCATGTCCAGAGCCATAGCAGTTGATTTTTGCTGTAAATAAATTATCTTATCCATACCTATGTGCATGCACGCTGCTACTACACTACTGGTGCTGCTGTTTGATATTATATTTCCCAGCGCTTCTACTGGCGGACCAATACACGTCGTATAAGATATCGTTTTTCATCAGTGCTCGAAACAGACTCTCCCATACCAGCAACCAGGTAGATTACCATCTTCAGTCGAGCATGCATCCGTGGTTCGGGGATAACTTCATTCGGGATGGGTAAGCAGTTGGGGAGATGGATCGACGCTAGTAGCTGGAGGTGTGATGCGGCTGAAGAAGCTTCTGATGAATCACCGTACCTAGTGTTTCACAGTGCGCCGTGTGCTACTGCTGCCGGTGTGAGCTTTTTCATCGACCGGCAAGGTAAACAAGGTTAGGAAAATTTAAACCTGACATCAAAGACACGGCCCAGCAGCGGCACATCACGATAACAAGTAGAATGGGGCGGTTGGAATGGATGCGGAGATAGGATGAATTGTGGTTGGCAAAGCAAACAAGATTAGTGGGTTACCTTTCTTGGGATTGACTCTATGGTTAATGGTTGCACAGTGGATTCATTTTCGCAAACCGAACACGTTCGTACAACTGCATGCTTTCATACCTGGCTGTACCGAACGCGCGTTGAAGTCAACGAGTTCTATTAATATTGTCTCAATTGATTTTTCCGTCACATCTGCGAACTACACAGTACAGATGACTGTCGTTATCTGTAAATTATGATTTATTACCTTAGCAGGCACTGCATGGCCTTGTTCGTTGCGCATGGTAACGAGGTTTTCCCATGAGCGCTGATCAGTGCTAGAGGTATTGATCTGTTGCTCTAGGCACGAGGTCAACATTGGTTTAACGGCTAAGAGCATGAAAGCTGGTTTACCGATACATTCACATACATTCCATGCACACCATCCTACCGTTCAACGCGCTACGCTTACCACCATGGTTCTGCCCGAACCCATAATGGAGCGTACCGAAAAATGTGGCTGGGTCGGGCACAACAGCGTTACCACACGGTAGCTTTATAGATTGGGTCAATAGAAGCTTAAATTAATTGCGATACTATAGGCCATAAAATTGCAATAAAAACTGAAGGTAACGAGAGATAAAAAATTATCTCGTGAGCGCAGAGGGGAATGAGGGTAGAGCGCATTGGCCACAGACATAAAAAAACAGGACGAAATGCTCATGCCAATGGTTTCTGGCAACACTCGTTCCGAACCCGGTGGTGGTGGTCGTGGTAAAAGTTATTAACATTCCACACGGAAGCAGCGACAGGTTAAGGAATCGTTCAATTCGATTCGTGCAGTACGAGTATGGTTGTGTACAAATCTGGCAGTAAACCGGGTATGGCTAACTGCATTTTGTAATAGCACCACATTAATCTTGATTGTTGTCCGGAAACGAGGTCATCTGTCAATGTAGCTGGTTAAGTTTTTCTTGCTTAGTGTTGTAGCTATATACACGAACGCTATTTCTAATACAAGGATAATTATATATAATTATATACTATATGAAAACTGAGTGTGTGATGAAAAAAAAATGTTCCAAAAAGGAAAAATTAGACTTTTTATTCAACCCGAATTATTGCCAGCCTTGGAGTGTAAAAACGAATGGTTGTCTGTGTTTCTAGCAATGCATGAAAAATGTGCCTACATCATGTGTGTGGAAGTTACATTTGCCCGTACAGGAGTTTGCTTTCTAAAGCCAATATTTGATTAGAAACTTCCGAAACGACATCAACACGAGCGCCAAAAACTCGACTGAGGCTCACAGATGGGGCTATTTTCACGTACGAAACGATGAAAAATGGGCTGTTGATAAGCTAAAAACAAACAATAAACATCACGGCCCACCGAAAACTATCTGTTTTGTTAGGAACTGTCTTTTACATGGCTGACATTGTTTACGCTGTATAGTCCATGCATTCCAAGTTTTGGGTACTTTTGCGTTGGAGCGTTGTATGAGAATGGTTGTAGCGTGTGTTATTTTGTTTTCACTGTGAGTTTAAAAGAGTGATGTAACGAAAATAACCTACCGGCAAAAGGTGACAAAATGTGGGTATGTAATAGAAGTTGGACAAAAGATTGGGCGCCTCCATTGGGCGCTTGTATGGTGGGAAATACTTTATTTTTCTTGAAAATATGTTTCGAATAAAACAGAAATAAATAAACTTGGAAACGATCTGTTGAATGCATTAACTTGATTTCCTAAATTCCGTAACAGGCGTTTCGTACGACAAAAAAAAAAAACATTACAAAAAACCAGGCGTCTCCATTTTAAACTTCAAAAGTAGGAACTGAACCGGTTTCGAAAAGACTTAACGTGATAATAATGAATTTTTTTTGCTTGAATCGTACATTGTTTCAGAAACAAAATAAATTTATCTAAAATCATTTACGCTAAAAATCATGCACAATCGCTCTCGTTCGTGCAGCTCTTTCCGCATTTACCTATAAACAAACCCTTAGGGTGATCACCCCGTAGCTTTTGTACAAACAGACAGGCATATTTATTTACCGGCGAAGGACGAAGCTTGTTCAAATAACCTTTCATGGCATCGGCCTCACCCCCACGAAAAGAACACATGCATTCACCTTTTCCAGTCCCGTACCAGCAAAGATGCTGCAGATGCTTGCAGCCGAGCGGAAAAGCGGGTGCAAGAACCACAAATTTATACAATCCTTTCACAAAATATATCAACTTCGAAATAACGTGCACATATTATTTGCTCCGGAGTGTTCCAGAAGTTCTGTGCAAAGCTGCAGTGTACATAAATACGCACACACATAGAATGCGAAGCAAATTAAACGAAGTGTAAATCATATATTTTAATGCAGGCTGTCAGATGTCATGTGTTGATGCTGATGCACAGAGCATTCTTCGGCAAATGTTATGGGCCAAATAGATGGAGTGGGTTAAACGAAGTGCCATAATCTCCACACGGACAGATTGAAGAGGCATGACGATTTTTTTTCATTGCATTTATAAAATGAATCCATGGCAAACGGAGTTGATTTACATTGGCAGCTTTTTCAACAGCTGGCAAATGTGGCAAATATGTTTATATGTTTGATTACCAAACAAAATATTACTGTTAACTTTATCTCTTTCATACTCATAAATATTAACATACTTTATCTCTCTCTCTCTCTTTGATTCTCTTTTTTTCAGATATTTTATGTGAAAAAGTGATCAAGCACCATTGAATTGATGCGGTCAAACGTGTGAATTAGTACGTCTTTATCCAGATCCAGTTAGAGTGTCACCTGAGGGGTAAAATATCAATCCCAACAAACAATTTCCGCTAGGGTTTATCAAACGCTGTACCGGCGCATTGCGCACTCATCTCTACGTACCCCGGATCCAGAACCCCGGCGAAGATGAACCAGCGTACAATTGCCCTGTGTCTGACACTGTTGACGCTCGGCGTCACAGCGGGTCCAACCCCCGACGAATCGGTAACAGGGAAGGATGTTGAAGTATTGTTGACTACCGCATCTTCCGGTACCGCCACCACCGAAGGAGCGTCAGAGTTGTCACCAGGCGAGACCGTGTCGTCGTTCACACAGCCTACCACTGTCGAAGACAGTGAAACGGAAGTGTCATCATCATCTTCATCATCGTCGGCACCACCGGCGTCGTCGGCGTCGCTGTTATCGTCACCGGCATCAGCAAACGTGCCCGTGGACGAGTCGACGCAATCTACGGCATCGTCTTTGGCACCCTCGAAGGTGGCGTCAGCATCGTTTCCGTCACCAACACCATCGGAAGCGCCACTAATGGCGTCGAGCACAATTGTCTCTAGTGGTCAAACACCCACCGCCGAGGATGAGTCGGTTTCGGTTGGTGCCGCTGGAACCCAGCCGCCGGAAACAATAGCAACAACCGAGGTTCTCACGGATGCACCTAAGCCGCAGGAGAGCGTCACAAGTACGGCTTCCGTTGCCGGCACGCCCGATAGCGACGGGGACGATAAGAAAGCGTCCGACCTCGAGCCCGAGAGTGAGACTCCGGTGATTAGCTTCGGTATTCGGTTGTTTACCGTGGAGGTTGCCACCGGTACGGAACGTGCGGGTGATGAACAAATCGAGCTGTCGAACGCAACGCAAGCCCAGGAGAATGCTACCAGTAAAAACATCGCTGCAAGTTTGGACGGTGTTGACGCTACTGCATCATCCACTGCTTCCATTACAACCATTGCACCATCGGTGGAGAGCATGGAAAAGCATGCGGATCAAGCCGCAGAGACTGTGGAGGGAGCATCGTCCACTACGTCCAACGGACAATCAACTGTCACGATCAACACGCAGGTGCAGACGAATGGAGCCGCCTCCGGTGGAGCTTTCGAGTTCCCGGAGGACGCTCCGGAAGATGCGTTTTCTAATGAAATTCACGTCGAGCGTAACTTGAAAAATGGTCTTTATCGCATCAAGATAGCCGAAATAACGACGGACGAGTTCGATAACGGGCTGCGTGAGAACGATAACGAAAATATGCTATTGACGGACTCGATGGGTGCGTCGGGCAATCGCCATCCATCGTTGCATAAGTCGGTCTACCCGAGCAAGATCAACATTGACGATTTCTACCCCTCGAAGCTGGAAGACTTCAAACCGGAGCAGGAGCAGGAGCAGCAGTTAGTTGCCAGCGCGAGTAATGCGGAGAAACGCCTACGGGAGAAGGCTATTCTACGAAACGAAGATGGCGAGCGATTGTTCGAGTCCACCATCATGAAGCCGTCGGAAATGCTGCCGGTGCTGACGACTACCGAGGTGGACGAAAAGGGCGAACTTTTGCCGGAGCAACTTTTGGGCGATGGAATGGAGCGTCCGACGAACGTTGGCACGGTGACAAGCGCCAGTAACAGTGGTACTAGCAGCAGCATTAGCCCAGTAACCAATGCGACCGGCCAAGACGGTGGTGACATTTCCACCACCAAGATAGAGATCGAGCTAATCGATGACACGTCGGAAACGTCGGCCAGCGACGAACGCAGCAGCAAACCTACCATTGACAACATCACGGAGAAGTTGGAAGAGAACGACGAAGTGATTAGTCGGATCGAAGAAAACTTTAAGGGTTTCCGGCCGTTCGAAGGTACCGCAGGTGGGGACGACGAAGACGAGTACCGCGACACGGTCGACAGTGGTCGCAAGGATGATGAGGTGATCACGATTGCCATCTCGTCGGTAACGTTTTCGTCGTCGCAGCAAGATTCGGCTCAAACGTCACCACCACCAGCGTCATCAGTACCCGTTTCCACAACGACTGCGGCCCCGACGGAGCAGCAACCGAGCGGTGACGAAGAGCTCGGCGTTCCGGTCAGTGGCAGTGACATCGTGAAGAATGGCTACGGCAATCTGTTCATACCGCGACGCGTCAAAAAGAACGATCCATCGACCGCGAACAAGTTGGCGCAGCTCGGTAAAACGGCTCCGCTGAAGAAGATTGACTTTGCCGCCACCAAGTTCAACACGGACAACAGTGGACCGGGCGGTGTGCTGGATGCCGCTGATGGAAGCAAAAAGGATAAGCCAGAGTTCTCGACAACAAAGTTCTATAACAGCAAGGAACTGTACAGTGAGCTGCATCATCAGGCCATCGTGCCTAATCGGACGCAGACGGTGGCAAAATCGAAGGCAACGGCTGCAATTCTCTCCGAGAAGGATATTATTACCGCGAAAACGATGTCCAAACCGGCGCAAGCGATTTTGGCCACATCTTCTAGGAAATCAGCCCGAACGCAAGCGACTGCACCGATCGGACTGGAAACATCGGGTTCATCCGGGGCCAAGGGCGATCTGAAGCAGCACACTCTGAAGACTAACTTCGTGCTGAACGAGGAGACGGTCTCTCAGCTCGCAGCGGCTAAGGTCAGCAAATCTGGTTCATCTCCGGGTGTCACCGACGATTCGCAGCAACGAAAGATAAAGTCACTTGGTTCGGCTGCCTCGGCGATCATTGCAGCGACGGCAAAACTGGCCAAACCTAGCCGTCCTTCGACGACCACGTCCACCACATCGACGACGACGACGACGATGACGTCTGCCGTGGTTGGTGCCTCCGCAACGATTTCCTCCAACTCGATGAGCGTGACCATTCCGTCGTCTATTCCGGTGTTGCCCTCGGGAAGTAATGAAGCGAAGCGGGTGCTGGGAGCAGCGAGCAGTGAACGCTTGATGCTGAAACCATCTGTGACGCTGTCCCGGTTGCATGAGAAAATTAATACCCTTGATTGCGAAATTCAAAGCATCGCGCCCGATTCCAGCGTCTGGCGGGGCAACGAAACGCACGAGTTGCAGCTGCCGGCCATGGTGAGTAGCTTATGGATAATTTAAGTTAGTGCGCGCTTTTAATTACTACTGAAAAGTTTCCTCACACGGAACGGACTTTCAGCTGGGCGCAATCCTCTCCGTTGCAGAGATAGTGAATAGCATGGAGCACAATACCTTTTCCGAGTAAAAACAGCTACAAACACTGATGGAATTAAAGGATGCTTTTTATAGGGACATATTTTTTTAAATAGTGAAATAGTAACAAACGAACTATCATATGCTTGGTTATGTAACTATTTTAAACTGATTCAAATTTTTAAGTTTCGGATGCTTCCTGCGGAGACTTCCTCACAATGCAAATGAAATTTAACCAAAAGCCCTATTCTAATACTCTTTAGAAGCATTCCCAAACGATAACGAACCGGAACATCAATGCAAAGCACTTATAAGCAATACGTAAATGCAAAGGATAAAAATGCAAAAAGGGGTTGAGGACCAAAGTTGCCTGCAATCCTGCTCGGAGTCGCTTTGAACCGTACCATTCATTCAATTGATTCATTTGGTTGGCTGAATATTTTCGTTTCCACTTTGGTAGGGATTTTTTTTTCAAGTTCCTCCACCGCGCAGACTGAAGAGTTTCATTTGTGCAATAAAGCATTCGAAATCCAACGACAGTCTCTACGTCCCACGCGAGCATTGGAAAGAGAGGAAATCTAATTGAATTAATTTTGGTATCATTTCCTGTTTGGGATCGTGAATCTCTCTGTTGGGTTGGACTGGGGTCTGCTAAAGGTCATTTTGTTTTATCTTTAAAGTTCACTTTGTGGTTCCGTGGAGGCTATACGCGCTGAATGGGTTTCAGAACTGTTGTTGATATTACGTTTGGTTTTCAATGAGGCCAACCATTTAGTATTGAAATTGGGTTTTCTTCTGCAAAGCAGCTACTTAATACCAACAGATAGTTGTGCTATTGCAATGAATTATAACCAAATAGTTTCGACTGTCCCTGGTGGAAGGTTTTCATGAATGTGACAATTTCATAAGGCACATTTTTGATTAGTGTCATCCCGGCGTTATACGGTGCTGATTTTTCGTGTTGATAAACACTAAAACATGGAAGCTGGCATGTTCAGTCCGCGATACAATGCGCATAAGTGGCGCTGCGAAGCAACTGTTGACAAACTGTCGAATGAAGCGAGCTGAAAGAAGTCAAAAAGGACAAGCAAAACTGTGGATAGCATCGTATCTCATCGGTGTGTAGAGGCCCGCAAAACGCACCATATACCGTTTGCTTTATCTACCGCGCACTTGTCAACAACAGCCGGAATACACCGTTTTGAATGCGCCATTTACGATGTGTCTTTTCAAGCCGCTAGCGGCGTACCAACGACGTGAACTGGCAGCACTATGGGCGAGACTGCAGAGATAACCTCGTCCTGGCATCCGATGAAGCCGATATGTTGGTTCGTTATCTTAAAAGGGTTTAAAAATGGCATTCATGTCAAAAATCTTCAAACTTTCTATTTTTCATGTTTTAGGTTATTTTAACAGATGCCTTCCATGTGTTAAAATCTTACCAATTTTGATATTTTTCAAAACTTGATTTACATTTACTGTGTGACAATTACCGATGTTAGCATCTTCTCTGATGAATGCCAACCAGAATTGTAGCATACACGATGGCATTGTCTTTCCTGTTGTTGTGAACTGAACCGTTGAAAAATAACCTTTTCCTCACCGACAAAGTGACAGGTAGGGTAGTAAAAGATGGCAAGAAAATGGTGTTTCCAGGAAGGGATGCGACAAAAAAAAACAAGACAACCGATTTAAGAAGGGTTTACGTTCGTTCAAAAGCACTTCCATTTGCCGGTGCAGGCATGAATTCGTTGTGCTGTGCATTTGTTCAAGCTTGGGGTAATGTTTCGTAATTACGACTTTTACGTTACTGCAATCATGCAGTTAATCACGGTATGCACGGGATGTGCTCGCAAAAGATTGCTGCGGTTGGAAATGTGTAAAAGCAGCGGCAATCTCTCCTGCGTGGTGGCGTTATAGGATGAATTTCTATAAAATATTCAGCAAACCCCGGATCTCAAATAAAAACATGCCTGCGGTAGGATTATTTGCGTGTATTTCGACCCAATGATTACTATTCCTTATATTTTGTGCCATCTGTTAAGTTTTGAGTCAGAATTTATGTTGAACCTTTAGAATATGTTTTTTTTGTAAAGTAAGTAAGCGTTAATAATTAAGGAATATTTAGACATTTTATATTTTTAAGATAATGATAAATATTTCGTGAGGAAGTGCCAATTGTTAATTAGATATCATGCTCCTTTAAAACACGATCACTACGATAAATCTAATGCTCATTTTTTTATTTATTTTGGAATTTAATGTTTTTAAGAAATAAAAAGCCGATTCATTTATTCCATTATTTATCCACGAACGTACATAAAAGACCCATTTCTTACACAAACACTACACTGTACTGAACACAAGGATAAAAACATACATTTGAAAAAATACCAAATCATTGTATTTAATGCCAGAGTTGTGAAAGGCGAACGAAGATGTTGATGAATAAGTGCTTGTAGAGCTATAAAAAACCTAGCTTGCAGTCACTATTACAAAATATGCCTACCAACACAGGGATAATATACATAAAAAGAAACACAATCTTACTTTCACCGTCATCTTAACCTTTCATCTGCTAACGAATAAACCTTCACCGTTGACGTGATTTAATTAAATACTTAGTTAATATTTTACTCACATTAAAAATTAGTAATACTTGTACGGGACGTTAATATCATGCCGAGTACCATGTTTGGTGTTCAGCTTTTTTTTAGAATTCGAAAACTGTGAGCAAACTATGGTTTAATTATTGCGATCCAAGAAACCGCGACAGTAACTCGCTGAAAAATAATGGTTTTCCTGAGCCCGGAGTTTCCACTGGAGAAAGTATGGTTGGCTCTTGGTCCGGGAAAAGCAAAAAAAAAAACACATGGCAAAAGCGTTGCAATTTCCAACTAATAAATTAATTAATACCAAGGTACTCACCGTTCGGACAAAAGTTGATGTTTATGTTGCTACAGTTTTTTCATTGTTTAGCTAACCCGTTTTTATTACTACACCATCCGGACCGAGGCCATCCCTGGGATGGCCGTATCCATATTTCATTACTGAAATGACCGAAACATATCCACTGTCTCGGGTGATTTGTGCAGCCGGCCAAAAATGGTCATTTTGTTTTACTTGTTACACTGCTATTCTAACGCTATCCAGTTAAGACAGTAAAGAATAAAAAATGACTAATGTGAACCCAAACTATGGGAAGGTTTAGTATTAATTATATCAACATCTCCTTAATACACATAAATCATTTGGATTTCCTTCAATGTTTCAACTAAATTTGCATAAACAAGCAAAGCAAACGCGTGTATACTCGGCTCCGTTTTGTGCAGACGTTTAATAAAACCAGAAAATACTATAGGAACTGTGACCTTTTCATCTCACAAATACAATCCCAGATGCCCAGAATTCTTCAGGAGATGCTTTCGTTCAACTTTCCGTGCGATACTTGGCCTGTAGAAAAATTCTTTAACCCCCAACTTCTACGGAAGTAGCCATTTCGTGCCCGCGTTCCAATGTAGGAGCGCGATTGGCACATAAAATGAACGAAAGTACATTTATTTTCATTTTTTGTTCTGTTTTTTTTTTGTGTTTCATCCATTTCGACCCATTTGCCTCTGCTGCAGCTTGGTTGAGGCACATGGATTGAAAGTTTTTCAATTCTATCTTCTGATAGCTAGTTTGGTACTGCTGGAATAAATTAAAGTGAGCATAAGTTTGTTTCAACCCGTTAGTTGCCGTTTGCTCACTCGTGCAGCTAGTTTTTCACTGTTTGTGCACCGATAGCGGAACCATTCGTTTTGTTCGTCTTCAAAGGTGGGGGTGAATTTGTTTTTATGTGAAATGTTTAACCAACCAGTGTTTGATGTTGTAAAGATGGTTCTAAGAAATATTTAGTGCATGTACTGCGCAAAATGAAGTTGTGAATAATGGTGCAGTTTTTCTGGACATAAACTGGAACAATGGAGAGATTGGACGATCATTATTTTGTTGTTGCAACTTTCGTGGTAATACCGCTCTACGGTAAAGGTAATTAAGGATCGGGTTCGATATTATTGCTATCTGCCACTTATAAAATCGTTTGATTGGAATTTCGAGCCGATTTTCTAACGTTATCCATCAGTCTTTCCATTCAAGTACGTGTGTTCTATATACAGCGAATCACTGCACTAGTGCGGCTAATATTAAATGATGGACCATTCATCATCATTGACTTAATGACAGCCATGAATGTTCCGATGGTTACGAATTTATGGTCTTTTGTATCGCACCACGTTCCTCAGCACCGTTGCATCCGTGCGAATCAGAAACCCACATGAACCGTTTGAAGAAACGATATAATATAAAGTCTCTCATACAAACGCGCAACCCTTTACCCGTGCCCGGCTTCCCATGAAGGTCGGTTATCATCGTAAATATATGGTCTGCTGAGTTTGCTACCGCCGCCATCGTTCGGTCAACCTTGTTTTTGGCCTAGTGATAATATTTCAATTTGTATGCAAATCTGCGCTGTTAATTTATCGCTTCCAAATCCCACAATTCATCCACCCATATTGTCGAGCAAATGTGTCCTGCCCGCGGAGGAATTACAACCAGCGACCAGCAATCGACACGGTTTTAATGATATGGCATATGCATGAGCGTTGCGTCGGAAGAACCGCCCGTCCGGTGCACCAGATTTCCCGATCGGTATTTATCATAGTTGTCTATACATGATACACATTAATGAGTCCTGTTAAAGATCTACCTTTGCTTAAGTGACCTCAGTTTTACCGCTGTGGATTGTGCATTCGCTCCCGTTATTACACTTTTGTTGGACTCTTTTTTTATTATGTTTATGTTTGCGTGCCAATAATTTCTTCAGCTTAACTTTGGCTTGTCTGGAAAGGATAGAAAAAGTATTCATCAGAACCACACACGTGATGCCTACCAGCATTGTTCTTACGGACGAGCTACTAAGCCGTCCATTAAGCTGTCACAAAGTTGATAGATACGAAAAGGCTCACCCGGCTGAACCACCATACGTGACAGCAATGTTTTTGACTGTTTTTGTGTGGCTTGTGATTCGGAAAAGGTACGTCAGCATCTGGCACGCGTGACACTGGTAAACTTTATCTCCGGACGGACGTTTCCCCGCGGTAAATGTCCAGCTTATGCACTCCCGGGCGGATGATGGCTTAATAGCTTGAAATATAGCTTCCTTCTGGGAAGTAAATCCATGCCATCATCATTTGTAAGGATGCGTTCCGGGATGTACAATTGATAAATATAAGATGGAGCAAAAGCGCCAGAGCCAGAGTTTCTTTTCGGCTTTTCCACGGATTTTTTTCTGCAAACGCACACTCATCTTTATAGCACTGCAGCATTCCATCTGGGTAAAATATTCTACCAAGCTGGACAAAAGGGGTAACAAGTAAAATGGAATTCAGACTATTTGTTCTCTGATCGGAAGTTATGCGTTTAATAAAAAATAGTCTCTGAAGGTTATTTATTTGACACGATCGAATGATTCGTGATTTTGATAACGCTATATCCTCTCAAAAAGAATAAATTTCAATTTACCATTAGTTGAGCAATAGTTTTTAAATAACTATAAGGGCTCTGTGACCTAGTATGTGTTAAGTCTGCAAACGCAAAATCTCTTTTATTGCCAACAATGTACTGTGTATATATCATTTATTATAATTATTTTTTTAAATATATGATGATATTATGATTATAGTTTTTTTCAACACAAACTAATGTTACATTAGTTGTTCAATTGCAAACATCAAAATATTATATATAGCTGGCCTTGAAAAAAATTTCAAACAGTTTTGAAACTTTTTAATGAACAGCTAAAGTGTTTCTTGTACAATGTACAATAGTGAATATTTTTACTAACGTTCATGTTGATGTCAATGCGATTTTGAACCATATTGTCGTGGGATAACTCAAAATTGTAGTTTTACTTTTGGTTTCTTCAAACACGTCTATTCGCTTTTTTCACGATTTGCAACTGTTTATTTGACAGTTCAAGATCATCATAATTCATTTGCCTTATAATGAATTTCTAATATCAAATTAATATAAGTATTTCTCATATTTTCATTGAAATTAAAAAATAAATTAAGTTTTATCACTACATATCACAATATCACTATATTTGTTCATTAAAACTGAAAGCAACAAATTTGGCTTGAAAAACAAATTATCTTTCTTATGTATGTTTTATGATCCCATTTTTAGACACCTGAGGACTGTTCCGCTGGTTCCAGCTGCACTCCCACTACCATTTCTTGGGAAGGAATGGCCGATATTCAATCCGGTGACGTACTCATCGTTGAAATTGACGATCACCATTTGATTCCCTCCAACTACAACAAATCCTCCGAAGGGTAAGTGTTTACACCAACGATACTTTAATGTTGCATTTCTTGCTGCTTGCTGTTAGAAACAGCACCAACAATTTGTACAACTATAGCAGTCATCGTCCACGTAAATTCAGATTATCTTCAGCAGAAACTAAGATGGGCGGTAGCAACTCATCCTAAGTACGACTTGACGGTTGACTTATGATCCAAGGTTATAGCCTCCACGGTGTCATCTGTCTGCAGTCAACGATATTAGATCCTCATTCGGCTTTATTCCACCGTGCCGCTCATCCTGGACATTACGTTGATTACATTAATAACTCTCGCTCAGATAGCCCGAAATCGTTGCCACTTATTCATAGGTCCGAATATAGCTCATCTTACGGCGTCCTTGCATCGGGGTTAATTATCCGAAAGCATCACAGCAACTACGCATACAGCTAAAATTGTGCCCTATAATAATTTTTATCCTCTAGTGGTACATCCCTCGAGGTAAATCCACGTTACGTAGCTGACTCAGGAACGATTTACTGAAGTGGAAGATACTGAATGATAAGATTAGTTGAAAAAAAAAATGAACACACTGGCAGCCACCATTTCGCTGGAAGCTGCCATCAGGTTTAGCGACCAGCGGCACGTGATGAATGTTACCCACGCCATCCGTTATCCTGAGCAAAACGGTGTGAAAATTTCTCATCGCTTCCGAGTTGCACTGGCTCCTTTCTTCATTTTTGATAGCTCAGCTCAAAGTTTCACCCCGTGTAACGCGATAGCGGTGCCTCCAAGTTTTAACCGATACCGAAACGCTAAACTCGCAGAACCTTTTATTGCAAGTGGTTGGTTACGCTCATTTTCACGTCGCATCAGTAGCTCGTAATGTATACGGCGGGTACGGGTAGCGGTGCCGAGCAGGCAGCATCTTGCCATTTTCCAGCACGTTGCACACGAAATAAATCATCATTTTTCTTTTCCCCTCATCACGCTCCGCTCTGCGCCTGGTGTCCAACGATTTAACGCCGCTGTTTCTGTCCACCTTTTTAATTAAAATCAGCGCCCACCACACGACCACCGCCGTTTATCAAGTTACCCGGCTCGGGCACGAGAACTGCGACATAACCGAAGGCGTCCTTCTCGACATCACGCCGCTCGTGGCCGACGGGAAGAAGCTGGTCACCCTTTACGACAAGGATCTGACGGAGGGAATTAATCTACTAATTGGTAAGTAAGATCTATCTCATGTTTCTTTCGCGCCTTCCGGCACGAAACGGTCGCCGATTTGGGTGTGCGTCTCATTAGTTGGACCCTTTGCGGGTGCCCGGAGACCGCAGGCCAATTCTCGGGCTCGTCTTGATTTGGAGTCGTTTCGTGCGTTTTTTTTTGCCCATTCTCTCACGTTATCTGACTCTCTCCATCGCTTGTTGTACATACTTTTCCCGCTTGATTCGACAATGATGGCGGTCTCCCCGGAGCTTTCCACCGAAAGTGGAGGGCCTGCAAAAGGTTACCGGGATCAATTCCAAAACGAAAACTTGTCTGCACAGTTTGTCAGCGACCCGAGAGGTGGGCACTGGGCGCTGCTTCGATAGACCCGTGCTGCTTGGTAAGCAGAAAATAAGCAGTGAAACAGCGCTTGGAAGAGCGATTAGCCTCGAGCGCGGACGGACCCCACGTGACGGTGTTTTTTTTTTGTTATCTTATTCAAACACATTTTGCGCTTCGTTGACGCTAACGGACGGTAGTTTACGTGACACGAATGAATATCGTTAATTTGATAATAGGATCGACGTTTGTGCGAGTGCGAAGAAGTGCCTTGGTTTCCAATTTTGGCACTCGCCTTTTCGCCACACGCATAACGCACAATGTAATCGTTATAGGAGATGAAACTTTTGATCCCATGTTTGCCAATACTTTACGATCCTGTTTAACGCGCCATTAGACGGAAGTCTAAGTACACCAAATCTATTTTGTTTGTGCCTTTATTAGTATGTTAAATAAAGATACAATTAATTTAGCAAAAATAAATGTATTTTATAGATGCTCGGAAAAACTAACAATTGTTAGTTCTATGATCATTTGATGGTAGTAGAACAATTGCCTTATGTTTGCAAAGCGTTTCTATTGTCACGCCGGGGTTTCTACCGCGGTGCATCGGGAAGGTTACTTATATCTACGGAATTACTCTAAAGGTAAAATGAATTAAAAAAAAAAAACATTTGAAACAGATAACGACTTTTTTGGGAATTTTAATACGGTGGTAACCACGGAAATACAACAAGAAGAAAATGCTAAACTTTCCTTTTGTTGTTACTTGCTAGAGAAATATATAAACTTTATTTAAAAAAAACGAAAAACGTGTTAACAAGGCACGTTGCTTGTTAAGCCTATTTGCTAGTGTAGTCGTGTGTTATGAATACATTTTGCGTGTTTATTCTAGTTGATTTAAATGTACTTAGAATTTTAGGAAAGCTTTCGATTGTCTTTTTAAAGTGTGAATATTTGGTGAACCAAATTTTCATCACAGCACTACGAATTAGTACGAGACTTTGATTGCGTCCAAATCATAATCTTTCATTTATTACTTAGCAGGATTAAATAAATCACACGAAACTACAAACGTCCCATAAAGCGACAGCAATCATATTCCCGCCGGAGCAACTGTGTGAAAAGTAGAAACATTAAATTCGTTCTATTCGTTTTCCAAACTAAAGTTTCCGAACGATAAAACCTGCCATCATGAACCGACACTCAAATCTCAGACTTGCTCATAACAGTTGAGTTTTTCGGGTGCCATTTCTATTGTGTCGCGTTCGTTACGTTACGGTTCAACGCATCGCTAGACGTTGAGCGCACCCAATCGGTGGACCATCGTAACGACCGGTTTCTTTAATTTAATTCTTCTTGTCATTTCAGTCGTTTCCGAGCAGTGGGGCCAACAGTGCGTTCGGCTGAAGGTGACCGTAAAGTCGGATAATTGTGGCGAAAATGCTGACTGCTCCGGAAAGGGTGTATGCTACTCGAATAATTCCATGGTAAGTTAACCGCCGACGGTCCGTCCGTCATCCTCAACAGCGGGTCCGCTGCCATCCCGGAATTCACCATTTGCAGTGATTATTTCGTGGAATATTAAGCGAGAAAAGCGCAATAGCAGACATCGAGCTACCATGCAGGAACGCTACGAACCAGCATCCCACCAAAAGCATTCAGCTAGCAAGAACAAAGAAACAAACCGACACAGTGGAATAAAAAAAAAAATTGCACATACCGCCGTCGGCGTCGCATTAGTGTTAGCTCGAATCAATCCAGCCAGCTCATCAGCGTTTATTATGTCCGCTGACCATGACCGGAAACCGATGACGCCCGAATGCGCACAGCCCTCTGCTGCGTACGTCGTTCCGGATGGGCCGAAATGAAATAGTGACCTCATTAATGGAGGATTGTCGTAGTCGATGCGGAGGACGGCCAAGGCATTAAGCACATTTTATGCTGCCGTGCGCGCGCCCGACCGTTTGGCCTTCGCGTGCTGGGCGCGTCCACCAACTTTTGCGACCGAGATGTTGCCGCATTTGTCATGGTAATGATGATGATAATGCCATTGCTGATGCTGCTACTGTTCTGGTGCTGTTAGTCCTGCTACCGATGCTGTGGCTGGAAAAGCTGGAACCATGGACCACCAGTGACGACGATGCAGATGAGGACGTCAGCATAGCAATGATTTCATCCGTTTCGCAAATGCTTCTCATTCTGGTGCCCCAGCAGAAGAGGCACAGTTGGAAGTGGAGTGCGTTCTATTGTTGCATTTTATATTGATTTCTCACACTTTGGTTTTCTCTTTCCATCTTTTTTTTTCTCTATTCCGCCCCGATCATTTGCCGCCTTTTACGCCTGCAGGAAGGCTACGAATGCCAGTGCTGCGGCGGGTTCGCCGGTACACACTGTGAGGAGATTGATGCCTGCAGCCCTTCGCCCTGCACGAACAACGGAATCTGCGTCGATTTGTCACAAGGACACGAAGGCAACGCTTATCAGTGTCTGTGCCCGTACGGTAAGTGCTTGTGCTTGATTTTCTGTCACGTGTATTGTGTTGCGTTCAGAATGCGTGTTCTATGCTGCAGTAAGCGTTTTAGCATGGAGGGACCATTTTCAAGAATCATAACAAAGCTGACAAAACAATCGTTCCGCAAAGCGTCCTGGTAAATTGCAAACGAATGTTCTGAGCTTTTCCATCCTTCTTAGAATCAAATGCTGGTGGCAGTGTGTACGAGTAAAACTTTATATTGTGCATGAAGCACTTGTCCAACAAATCAATTGTGACAGTACTAATGAGAACATATTTTTATTGTTTGGTCTCCGGTATAACTAGTTGTCTTCCTTTCACTTCTATATTGAATTTCCAATTAAAAATCGACAATCTTTATGTGATGTTTCGCGAGAGAAGTCAGAACGTTTCATGAAGAGGAAGAATTATAAAGGCATAAATGTGATAAATTTTTCAATTCCATAACATTGGCAGACACAAATAGTGTCATCGTGTCAATGCTTTTTTCATTTTCATTTTCCCCTTCCGATTTATTACCTTCGGTCCTAGTAAAATATTGGAAACATTTATGAAAATCAGATCGAAAATTTACACAAATTAAATTAAAATTTGTTATTTTGATTGGGTTACAATTTATGAAACAGTGTAAAAATGTGTTTAACAACTAATTTCCCGGTTAGGTTAAACATGTTTCCCAGTTAAAACATTTTGATCTCATTTTTTTCCTGGATATAAACCAGCAAGGCATAAACAATTAAGAATTCGCCAAACGCAGCATTGACTGTGAAAATGCACAGAATAAATAATGGGACAATTTTAACCATATAAAGAGCATCCTATCTCACACCCTCAACAAGCCCATAAAATGGTCTGAAAATATTTTCGAAGGAACCTTGCGTCACATTCAAACAATGGTACATCCCTCAATTTTCCCACAATCGCGCAACGGGAGCCATCGCTCTCAAAGGTTGCTGTCCCGGTCCGCCACAATTCACCAAAGTCACGTTCGTCCTTACCGCGCTAACTGAATGACTGTTGGCCACTAAAACCATTCACATTGTTCAAATAAAACCCCCACACACGCACGCACATACACTTCAATCGATCGGGTGCACCCGTTCTCGGCACGAAACGATCATGGCAAATGCATGGCCACACTTGCGCGAAACATTTATTGCCACAATCACCGCACAATAACAATCTCAATTTGCATCGGGTTAGCGTGCAACAACATTACGAGCATCGAACACACACCACGATCATGCATCAAACGTTGAACACTATTTTTCGCAGTACGAAAAGGATGGAAAGGAAAAATTTGGTCGGCGAAAACAAAAGCTGCTACAGCCGAACGAAAGCACCGTGTGCATAAATAAAAGTAAAACAAGCTTAATGCCTAATCCCGCTCTTTATGTGCCGGTGTTTTTCGGGCGTTTCGCAATTGCCAACAAATCCTTAGGCACGCCTGGAATGTGGCACGCTGCTTTTGCCGATGAATTTCATTTGAAAAATCGCATGGTATCGCGAAGAGAGACGCTGGATGGGAGGCCGCGGGGTCGAAAATCAGGATCACATAAAAATTTATATCGCCGCGCGTTTTATTTGCATTTTGCGTTTCTTTTGCAACGCGTTTCGGGGCAGTTTTTATGTTTTTTGATTTGCTCCCTTTCTCGTTCTCTTTCTCCGGTACTTTCTACTGGGGTAGTTAGACGAATTGGATACTGCAAGTGTTGGGGATCGCGGATATTGGTTTGTGCGTTTTTTTTTGTTTGCATTCCATACCAATAGAATGTACTCCTGAATCCTGCCGACGATACATCACCGAATTGAAACAGTCATGCTGAGCTGACGCTGCGGCGCGTATCGATAAAATATTGAACCCGGGTCCGCTGTTCGAATGTACGAGCCTTGCGGCTGCACGAATTGTTACCGATTTTATGTGGGTCCCATTTGAATATTTTACGACCAATGATCCTGTCCGCCGTCCTCCGTCCGTCAATCGCGTACTCCTCCCAGGAGCGGACACATTTCTCAGCGTGCACTCCGCTCGGACCGTTCTGATCGGTGATGGATGTGCTGGAACGACGATTTTGATGTGTGTATTTGCATTTACATTCCTTTTAACGTGACTCCAGAAGTCACTAGGTCAGACGCCCAACTGGGGCACTTTTTCTTTCGGTGAGTTTCAATGGCCTCTTTTCTAACTTTCTCCCTTGCTCTGCGTCATTTCTCCCAACAGGCTACACCGGTAAAAACTGTCAATTCGAGTCCGATCCGTGCAATCCATCGCAGTGCCTGAACGGTGGAACCTGTGTCGGCAATTCGACCCATTTCAGGTTAGTAGGCCGTGTCATGAGGCGGTGTCCGAATATCTCATCGCTGCCCTCAACCCAATTAGCATAACAACACACCACGAACGTGCACCGCACTAATCAGCTATTCTTTCGGCCACTCTTTCCCGCAGGTGTGATTGTACTTCCGGCTACACTGGGCCACTTTGTCAGCACAATTTGAACGAATGTGAATCGTCGCCCTGTGTGCACGGCATCTGCGTTGACCAGGAGGATGGCTTCCGGTGCTTTTGTCAACCAGGTAAGTTTGGTTTTGTCCAGTGTGTAACGTGAAACCTTCCCCGGGAACCGAGCAAGTTCGTGTTCGCGTACCCTAGAGCTCATCCTATTTCACGCTGAATGGCACCCTTGCATGAAAGTTGCATTAACTGTCGACCAAACGGACGATCCTCTGCACCCGAGATAGAATATTCAACGTATCTAAAAGATTGGCAGCCGAAAATAGATGGCTGTCCGTTGAACCCCAGCCGCTTGCGGGATAAACTAGGGACGGAACAAAAATCCCACAAGACGTGATGCATGGCGTGAGCCATGAAAATGAAAAGGAAAAAAATGTCGAAATATAGTTTCCTCTCCATGGCTGCACAGGCTGGCACGGCAGGCCGAAACAGGGAAAATGGAAAGTCAACGTTTTCAACGCTCCCGGCCGAGGCTGAAGATGGCAGTGGTTCGCATTCACACCGCACACATATACACAAACTGAAATACATCAGCGATAGTTGCCTGCGCGACGCTGTACCCACAGAAATTGAAGTCTGTGGGGAAAATAATTCAATTTGCTTCTGATGGAAAATAAATTGATGTTATTGACGTGAAATTATGGTTCTGCATCGTTTCGGAATACCGGCGGAGCGGAGCGTCGAGAGCACTGCAATCTCGAGAAATCTGGCGCAGCGCGGATCGATTCGAGCATAATTTTAAGATCTACGTTGTGTATGTGTGTAGGTCGTGGAAGTAAATCTCGCCAAATTACACCGGTGAAAGAGGGTGTGCGTGTGTGATGTTTAATTTCTTTCGCGTGCTATTTAAATTTGTGTTTGTAAGCTAACTACAGCCAACAAAACTCCTACACGCATAAAAAAGTAAATGAAGTTGAACGAGTTGAAGTTGAACTGCTTCCCAATGAGCAAAAACACTTCGTTGAAATTAATCATGATTACGAAATACATTCTTATGTTTTGTTGATTACATTCATTGTTCATACATTCTGATTCATAGACACGTTGTAATTTCAATGTGTTGCAGTAAATTGATTTATTGTAAACTATTAAGTAATGTTTCAAGCAAATTGATAACCGGCTTGATTGATATACAATACAAACACGACAAATCTTAGCTATATTTTACATACACTTTGTTGCCACAATCACCAACGCTTTTTTTTGGTGGTGAAAATTAGTTCATTTTCCTATACTTTTTGTCAACATGTATGATTTATTCCGGGTGGCGGAGGAAATAACAGGAGAAGTTAACTGTTCGCACGAGAAGGCGGACAAATTCTTCAACTACTCCGGCTCTCCGGTTAATGTCCTCGCGATCTGGTTACTTGGGTTTAGATCTCGTTCTCTCTCTATTATCCGGTCGATAATACTGATCCTCACGCCCTCTCTCGGTCAACCGTGCAAGCTGCCCAAATCGACAAAAATGTTGATAACATAATTAACATACTTACTAGAAGCCTTGCTTGCAACGATCTTCTGTTCATTACGAAACTTTTGTTTTATTAGATAAATAAACTCGCACTGCATTCCTCGAAGCCGATGTTTGAAATATGGAAACAGGAAACCATCACAAGAACAATACTGTATCACATGTGATGATTGTCGTTGTGATGATTGTCGCTGCTACTCGATACAAATTCATAATAAACCTCAACATTGCAATCCGAGGTAGCGGTGAGCAACACTTTCATCTGTGATGGAGGTTTCGGCGATTATTTTTAAATATTTAGGCTGCTTTGACGCTTTTAGATCGCTTTCGTCACACGCATGTGAGTGTAGGTTTCATAGCCTACTGACGAAGCATTGAGGCAACACGGTGTAGATTGCAGAGGATTCTGTTATTTTGATATGTTTGATGAATTACAACGTCCTGAGCAATACACGATGAACAGATTAAAAAGAACTGTTGAATGTTCCTGATGGTTCTCTCATTCGAACAATATGTATATTCCAGCTCCAAATACTTGGGTTTTCCGATTTTCACGTCGTTATAACTAGCATATTTCTGAAAACTTTCGCTTTATTTAATGGGCTACTGATATGTGCTTGGACAACAGAACATTATCCAGAATAATTTTCTATCATAATCATCGGTTGAATGCGTAGTAAATAAACTGTCAAATACAGTTTAATACTTTTTTTTCATTTCGTTGCTCTTATCAACCCAAAAGAAACTAGCTGCATGTTACATTCTGATGGAATTATCAACTTTTAATATGCTATTGATTACATATGGCCATTGTATTGTATGACATTGTTCACTTAGCTTTTGCTTGGTCAATTCTTCGGGTCAAAAGAACAAGACCATTGGGATCTTTCAGTTTGTGGTGTATATGGTGTAAGGTTGTGTGTATCCTTGTCATCTTTAACATTCGTTATAGTAATATTCTTTGTAGTATAGTCTGTTGGTATAATACTCATCGGAACAGTTTTCTCAATAACATTTGGTACATTCTCAACAGTCCGCATAGTTTGTTGTATATTGCGACCAATAAATGAGTGATTCGGTCGGAACGTAGAGCGCACAGTACATTTCATTTTCATAAAACCATGTTATATTTGCACGTGTTCGTAAAGCTTTGAACTGTCCATAGTATGTTGGATAGACATACTGAATAAATTAAAAGTCTTTATTCCACGACGTGCACGTGGTTTCCATGCATAAAATATCATCAATTTGAAGGACTATAATAGTTATCTATTTTATGTATCTAGATCTATATATACATCTAGTTTATACATCATTATATCTAGTTTCTAGATCTTTGATGATTTTAAAAATTTTCATCATGTATGATTATGGAAGGGCTTACATAATGAGCATCATAAATATATTTTGGTACAGTTACTCAATCATTTTGAGAATTTAGAAACAAAATATACTTCTTGAAGCAATGCTTGAGATAGGTTACAAATATGTACAAGATAACATATACGCTTTCCCAGAATGCGTAGGAAAATAGTTTGCAAACAGATTTCTCGCAATAATAATAGCTATCGAGTCAGTGTGGCTGAAAACGTTGATTAAGCAGCTACACATGCAATCGTGCCACTTTTCCAAGAACTTCACCATTAATGAATGCAGTCTGACTCAGCATTCAGCACTTCGTATTCATAGTATGCATAGTCCGCGTATGCAAAGAAATCCCTCCATACTCGCAATATCGCACCCGAGGGCGTGCCAATTATTCATTGTCATGGCACATTAACATTATGAGCCCCTTTCAACCTGCTGCTGGCGTTGGTGTGCTGCTCGAGCTGCTAACATATCACTCTTTTACTTCCGTTCCGTTCCACAGGTTTCTCGGGTGAGCTGTGCAACTTCGAGTACAACGAATGTGAGTCCAATCCATGCATCAATGGCGGCCAATGCATCGACAATATTGGTGGATTTTCGTGCAAGTGCACCCGGGGCTACACCGGCAAACGGTGCCACATTAAGGTAAGCTCGTATTGCAACGCATACGCTGCCATTCGGTACATGCATCGAGTGGCCCTGCGCAAGAAATCCTGTGCTGAGCTGCGCAATCTATCCCTGACAGTGGCAGCACCAAATGAGCAGCAATCATTTCGCGTGTGCAGGATACCATGCGTTACACGCTTTCCGTATGGTATATCAAGTGTACCTATCATCCCTCTGGGTGCACTGGGAAACTTATTTTAAATCGTGCCAACCAACCAATGTCGTCCAGGATTAATAGTGCAGAAGATTTTAATTGTTCGTCTAGTGCGGCGGTGCAAACGATGAAGGTTACCGAATGGTAGTGGCAGGGAGTCCGGGATGCTTTGAAAACCCCGTTCGATTTACAACACTAATGATGCTCTCATTATTTGCAGGTTGATTTTTGCGCCAACGATCCCTGCCCCGATGGCCATCGATGCATCGACCACGGCGATGACTTCACCTGCGAATGTCCCGGCGGCCGCAATGGGCCGGACTGCAATCAAGTTCCGCGAACGGTATGTACAAATAATGCAAGCCCGAATAATACGGTTCGGTGAACGATTTTGCAAATTTTCACCCAATCACACACTGCTGCCTCTTTTGTATGTTATCGCTCATGCATCGCCGTGATGATGTGCTACTATCCTAATATTAGATGACAGTAGACCGTGTGTTACACATTGTTTGCGTTCAGTATTCATTGACTGGCTGTTGTCAGAAAAAGGCTCATAGCGATGAACAATGCAATATTAAAATTTGAATTTTGCGAACGAAATCATGCAACATTTTTTTTCTTTAACGTGAAACAAGAAATACGTTAACACCAACGTTAAGTTCCTCGTAAATTTAAAATCAGACACTCCTAGTAGGTTTCATTCTAAATTACGTCAGCTTTACACAATTAGCTTCTCATTAACGTTGCAAATCTCCGTCTAGTTTTCCGTTTTATTAATGTAATTTTAAATTTCCAAACATGAAACACAGCTCACGCCACAACCTCTTCCTGTGAGCGTTGCCGTGATGCAACAACTTGCGAGCTGTTGCAAACTGTTTCATTTGTTGCGGCACCAGCAACAGCAGCATCTTGGGATATCCTGCCTGCAAAAGGAAAGGTTTCCGGCTTCCGTCAATGGTGCACGGGTGGAAACTTTATCACCGGAGTTTGTCAAGTTTTGTGCAACGCTCGGCTGCTCCGTTTTTGCCTCCGTTCGTACGTTTTTCATCAAATTTCCTTCTACACTCTATTATCTTGTCGTTTAGTTTGATTTATGTGGCGTGTTATCCGCCATTACGGTGGATCCGAATGGTGGAGCGATCCGTGGCGTTCGGAGCGTTCGGTTACGAGCCGCTCGCTCGCTTTACAACGTACTCCGTTACGCGGTTCTATCCTCTTCCCGGGACCGAACTTTCGCGTCCGCAGTGCACGGTTCGGTGCCGATTGCATCACTGCAACAACTTCTTGATGGTGAAGAATTTTTCGGCTCCAAAGCACTCTGCGAGCCTCCGTTGCGCTGACTATTGTGAATGGGTAGAATAATTATGATCCTATATCTTCATACGGAATGTGAAGCTGAAAACTAATTAAAATTCATGGCTCCAGCGTTGGTGGCGTGTCGCGCTTAGGGTTTTGGGTGATCCGGGCTGGGCGCCTCCATTGAAACTTTAACGACTTTGTTGTTAATTTAATCCACTGCATCGGGCATATCCGCATCGGCGGTGCAGTTGCACGCTACTGGGTGGTATTATTTGTGTTTGTTTCACACGAATCAAGATGCTAAACAGTATTCTGCACCATTGAGTGTTTGTGCGCTACCAGTTCGTTAGTTCGTTCCTTTGGTCGATTCATGTTCTTTTCACTCGGAAATCGTCCAGACGTTCTAATGCTTTCCCTAGTCATGAGCTCTCATTTGAGTTAAAAAAAAAACTACCAGTAAATCCGGAACAGTTAGCAAAAACACTATCGCTCGAAGGTTCGAAATTCGCAAATCGGCCAGGCGTACCCGAGCCGTCAACCGACCGTGCTACAAATCAAATCACTGAATGAGTGCGGATGACTTATCCGTGCAGCAGTCAACCGCCGTGGCCATTTTCGTTGGGTCCCCTTTTTTGTACACCACCCCGTTTCCCTTCCTATTCTGAGGAAACCGACACTTTTCCCCGACACACCCTCACACGCCGCTCCCTTCATCTATACCCATCGATGGCGTTTTCATTTTTACGTAGCACACAAGCCAAACACGCCGACTCGCCCGCCTGGGGGGCGGAAAGCGTAGAAACGGAAAAAAGGATTAAAACATAAATCAGCTTACCCAGGGACCTGGAAATGGGAATCACTTATTTTCGTTATTTGACTGGTTCATGCTTCTCGCTCACCGGCGACCGAGCTTTGTCTCTTCTTATTTCATTCTGACCACCGCAGAGGGACCAAGGCTCCGGTTTTTGCTGAACCTGAACCTTTTCTTTTCATTTTTTTTTTTAATGCTTGGCCGAGGTTCCGTGCTGTCGGTTCTGTTCGATTGTTTGGGCTTTCGTCCATTCGTCACCACCGTGCCGTGCCGTGTGCACGGTTCCACTTGCTTCCACTCGGTGGCCGCTCAGTACCGAGCATCCATTTTCAGCTTCCATTTAGTCAAGCCGCACACCGGTATCGCGCCCGGCGGGTGAACTTTTCCTCTTAAATGGGAGAAAATATTTCGCCTATCCGTGAGATATATTGTTCTCTTTGTGCCGTAAAGCAGCGACCGTAGGAACCGTTGGAAAAAGATTTTCCAAGGCCTGTTATTCTTCTGTGTGGCAGCATGTTCAGTTCCGCGTGTTCCGCCACTTCCGTCACTCTCAGGTCGTTCCCTGCCACCATAACACTTTCGGTAGAAGGATCTACCATTTACCTCCGTCGCCGTTGCTGGAGCTTTTGCTGGGTCGTGTGTTTCAATGCGGCTTGCTTGGCTTTTTAAGCAACTTTTTTCTTCTGCCATGACTTTGTTCGCTGAAAAGGTTGGACTTTGAGGTTTGTGAATGTTTTTCTTGCTTTCTAGGGAATATTTTGATCGAACGAAATAATGCAGAGAAAAACCAACGCAACGTGTTGTTTTTTTTTTCTTTCTGTTTTGCTCGGTCCCTTCTCTATTGCTTTTTTATAACCCGCCCTCCCAGAGGTGGACAACAAATCAACCTTTTCCATTGAAGATCCTTTCCAGAAAAGGTGCCCTTTTGCGACGGTGGGATCAAGCGATGCGCTTAGAATTTCAATCCTATGCATAGAACGGTCGTACCTCATAAAATGGTGGCAGATAATTTATGATGGTGTTAATTTTAAGTTCATTCTAGATGCCGAATTGTTGTATCGCTCATCTTTCATACACATACCTTACATCGGAAGCTACATGCAGAGAGCGAACACTTTGTCAATCGAACCGATGGTCCTATTTTAAATATGTGTTGATTAAATAGTCGATTTAATGCAGGATTGCTGTAGACTTGCGTGAGTATCATGAGTGACATTTACGGAAAGTCATAATATTTACAGAAAACGGATAACCCAACGGATAACAGTGTTCGCGCCATGCTCTTTGAATGCTGTGAAGATTTAAAACGAACCATACAAAACCATACACTGGATATTGTAAATATTTTATGAATTTCTCCCACACGATCGTATGTACTCCGCCGGAACGATGGTAGGTTTGGCGGCTTTCCGTTTGGATTCTTAACGCGTACCGCATAAAAATGTATGTGTGGAAGGCATATTCCGTACTGGCGTCCTTTTCATCTTTCTGAGCACAGTAATTTTATATGGACGCCCAAAGTGTGTGCGAAGCGCATTGATTCACGTGTGATTTAGTGCTGTAAATTTAAAGAACAAATTATTGAAAACGCTTGACATCACTGATACGTAAATGTTTTTGTATTCTTTAAATAGTTGTGGGAAAGTACTGCATTAAACGTTGTAAAAAGTTGTTTGTTTAGGAGTAAAATATTTGTAGTAAATTGTTTGTGGTAATTGTGGTATGATGTGGTAAGATAAAAAGTAATATTTACATTATGCATGTTAACGTTGCATATATTAAAAAATCTATCGCGCGGAAACATTTTCTTCATTTTCATTTAAAAATGTGGTTTCCTTTGTCTGGCGAATACTCAGTCTGACTTGAGTTGTTTGGAACTATTTTAGATCGTTAATTGATAGCGACTAACATTATTCTTTGGATCTGAATTTATACTAAACATGTTTGGACCTATACATGAACTTATGCATTTTTATTTCAAAATAGAAAAAAAATGTGTGGAAGAAGGTGAATTGTCTTTAGTCAATACAATTCAACTCTTTATAGCCCAGCTTTGGTCTGCAAAATTATGCCAAATTTGATATGACTTTTTATAATAATTTTATCACCATTCCCGATGAGTCACTTCTTACGGTATGCGGGATGGAATAGTGATTCCAGTTCTATTGATTGGCGCCACTACCACTATACCAGTGTTGTGAAAAGCG